>JANAVB010004876.1:0-10196 GCA_029216955.1 Iris pallida
AATTTCGTTTGTTAGTAGATACAAACTTCTTAAGGATCTTGATAATAGTCTTGTTGAAGGCTTCAGCCAAGCCATTAGCAGCAGGGTTGTAAGCCGTAGAGGCGACATTGTCAATCCGATGATCATCACAGAACCTAGTGAACTTTTGACTGATGAATTGAGGTCCGTTGTCGTGAATAATTTGTCGAGGTACACCAACCCTGTGGATAACATAATGTTTGACAAAGTTGATGACACTTATGGTTTTGACTTCAGCCAAAGTATAGCTTCGGCCCACTTGGAGAAATAATTCGTTATGGCTAGTATAAACCGATGTCCTTTAGAAGAAAGAGGATTGATATGACCTATAATATCCATGCCCCAAGCTTCAAAAGGCCAAGAAGCAACAGTCGGATGAAGAAATTCCGACGGTTGATGGATGAAATCTGCATGGATTTGACAGGCTCGACATTTCCTTGCATATTCGATAGCATCAGATACCATAGAGGGCCAATAGTAACCCATTCGTCGAATACGATCTTGTAGTTTAGGGCCGGGTTGATGTGCTCCGCAAACACCATCATGAGCTTCACGTAATACTTGCTTCGCTTCATCACCAGTAAGACAGCGCAAGAGTAGGCCATCATAAGTCCGTCGATAGAGAGTCTTGGTGGTCTGATTATAGTAGAACCGAAGAGATGGTCGGCGAATACTCGTAGCCTCCTTAGGATCTTCAGGAAGTATGTCGGGAACTACAAAATCGATGAAGGGAGCTCTCCAATCTTCATTGATAACATTGACTTCGACAAGGTTACTGTACTCAATGTTGCGATTATTTTCGATACAGAACAACTCTTTATTGGAAACAACAACCACTTGTTGTCTCTTGACGGGAATTGCTAAGACTGCTGCAAGATTAGATAAAGCATCTGCCTCAGTGTTACAAGCTCGTCGAACATATTCAATGAAGAAAGCCTTGAATGATATAGCTATGTAAATCGTAGCTTCATGATAGGGCACTAGATCTTGATGGCGAACTTCGTATATTCTTCTAACCTGATTGACAACCAGTTTAGAATCATCGTAGACTTCGAGATATTCGACTTCCAATTGTTTAGCTAACTGAAGTCCAATGAGCAAGACATTGTATTCAGCCACATTGTTAGAGCATGGCTGATCTAAGGAGTAAGCTCTTTGGATAGCTAATCCTTCTGTAGAGACTAGTACAATTCTAACTCCTGCAACAATGGTCCTTTTTGGCCCGATCCGGGATGCTCCGTCGAAGAACAGACACCAGGTAGGAAATTCTTCAAAGATCATGTTTGATTCTAATGTTTCATCAGGAATTTCATTATAAAGCTTAGATGTCTCCGGAACAGGATGAGCTGCTAAAAAGTCAGCCAGTGCTTGACCCTTAACAGACTTTTACGGAACATAAACCATGTCGTATTGGGCTAGCAGAATGGCCCATGTAGCCAGTCGGGAATTGAGTGTGCTAGGCTTCTTCATCAATACCCGAAGAGGATTAACTCGGAAAATGACGTGAATGGTTTGGCCAATGATATAATGCCGAGTCTTTTGAATAGCGAACATAAGAGCTAAGCATTCTTTCTCAACCGGACTATAACGGTGTTCAGCACCAATCATAGTACGACTAAGATAATAGATGGCTTGTTCTTGTCCTTCTTTGTTCCTCTGGGCAAGTAAAGCACCCAATGAATGATCCATAGCACGGACATACATTAAGAATAGTATGCCTGAAATTGGTGGCACCAAGACTGGTGGGTTCATGAGATATTGCTTTATATTATCGAATGCTCGTTGACATTCTTCAGTCCAAATGAAAGATACACCCTTCTTCATTAACTGGGTAAATGGTCTGCAGCGTCCAAACATATTTGAGATGAATCTCCTGATGTACGCAAGTCGACCTTGGAATCCTCGTAGCTCTTTTAGGTTGCGTGGAGGACGTATCTTTTGAATGGCTTTGATCTTCTCGGGATCTACGTGTATACCCTTAGAGTTAATGACGAAGCCGAGAAATTTACCACTAGAGACACCCAAGAATGACTTGCTGGGATTCATTTTAAGTTGATGTTGGCGTATTAGATTGAAGATAGTTCTTAAATCTTGGATGTGATCTTCCTTTAGACGACTCTTGACAGCAATATCGTCAACATAGCATTCGACAGTCTTGTGCAGATGATCTCGAAAGATGGTACTCATAGCTCGTTGGTAAGTGGCACCAGCGTTCTTGAGACCAAATGGCATCACTGTGTAGCAGTAGACTCCGCGAGGAGTATGAAAAGAAGTATGTTTTTCATCTTCAGGATTCATCCGAATCTGATTGTATCCGGAGAATCCATCCATGAAGGATATCCTTTCGAACCTAAAAGTGTTATCGATCATGACGTCTGTAATAGGGAGAGGAAACTCATCTTTTGGACAGGCTTCATTAAGATCCCAAAAGTCGATGCAAACTCGAACTTTACCAGTTTTCTTCAAGACTGGAACAACGTTAACTACCCAATCTGGATGTTGTTCTTCTCGAATAAAGCCACAAGCTATGAGCTTTTTGACTTCATCATCAATCACGTCCATTATTTCTGGCTTGAATCACCTTTGCTGCTATTTGACTGGCTTTGCATTAGGCAAAATATTCAGTTTATGAGTGGCAATTTTGGGATCTAAACCTGGCATGTCTTCATAACTCCAAGCGAAGACATCAATGTATTCTCGAATAAGAAGAATTAATTCTTGCCTACCCGCCTCCGGGAGGTTCTTGCTGATGAATATCGAACGAGGTGACCCGTCTTCTCCCACGTCAATTTGAACCAATTGATCTTCGGTAGGAGGTTCCCATTGTTCGAATCGGAGTTCCCATTGGGTATCCATTCGTTGAGCCCAAGGATCTGTTTCGGGATTTTCTTCGATATCTTCGTCATAACTTTCTGGAAGTTCAGCGAAGACCATGTTAGAAGATACAATCAATCGATGAACTTGGCCGATACTGGTGTCAGAATCCCAAGATTTGGAATTAAAAGAGTTCGAGCGCTCCTCACTATCAGACTCGGAGGTTGCTGGAGATAAAACCGGAGATGAAGTATATCCGAGACCTTTTTTCGTCCTGCTATAATACATCTCTGACTTTTCTTTCGGAACAACCGTACGGATAGGAGTTCGTCTACCCTTGCCGTAATTGAGGCCATTCTTGAAGTCATAACCCATCTTTTGGATGATATCTTTTGATTGTTGACTATAACGACGAAGTTGGAGACGTCCCATATCGTTATTTTTGCTATCATCCGTATAGCTGAATTTTTGTTTTGGTCCTTTACTAAAAAATATTGGACTCTCACCTCTCTTTCGAGAATGGACAACAAAATATGGGTCATCTGGATGTTCAAATAATACTTTCGTCTGAAGGGATTGTACGACTCCTATTATAAATGACTGAAAGCTGTCTAGCATATCCAAATAGCATTTAGTATGATAAATGACATCAGTATACTGGAAAGTAGATGCTTTTTCATTGATTTGTACATCCATATTTATAATAGGACCTTTTGCCTTAGCCGGTTTGGTCAGATCGATTACAAGAGAAGGAAAAGAAGAGCGAGGAGGATTGGACTTGTTGCGACGGAGGTCGATAACAAACGGCTCAGAAGAGGTGAGCTCCCTTTGATCTTTGTTACAACGGAGGTTGATAACCAATGGCTCAGAAGAGATGAGCTCCTATTGATCTTTGTTACGACGTAAGTCGATAACCAATGGCTCAGAAGAGGTGAGCTCCCTTTGATCTTGATTATCACCAGTCGATTGCTTCTGGGCTGGCAGATGAATAGCTAGTGGTTTGGAGGATTGAGGATGAGAGACACGCCCTTTGACATGTATGATGAGAGTGTCACTGGGCACTGCTTCCTATTCTTCTTCACCATCCATGGCCAAAACCACCTTCATAAACTCTTCTTTGTACATGTGAGCATCGTTGCAATATGCTTCGATGCCCTTTAAAGGGTAGAGATCCGTAACTTCTTTTTGGACTTCTCCTTTGTCATCAACGTATTTGAAGCATTGATGGAGAGTAGAAGGAACAATGTTGTGTTCATGCAGGAATGGTCTCCCCAGAAGAGCATTGTAGGAACAACCATGGTTGTCTATAATATAGAAGGTCACCTTCGTACGGAGATTGCCGATTTGGAGTTTTAGGCGTATCTTGCCTAAAGGTTCACTTCTTTCCTGATTGAAATCCAGAATGGTGGTGATAGTGCCGGAGAGGCTACATACTGGAATCTTCAGAGCATCCAACATTGTCTTAGGCATGATGCTGAGTGCTGACCCTGGATCTATAAGAATACGATCGACCTTCATGGAGTCGACATATCCTGTAAAGTAGAGAGGACGGTCATGTCGATTGTCTTCCATTAACATGTCATCTTGTGTGAAGGTAATATTTGGAATTAATTTTAGCACACTGTGACAATGGAGACAAGAGACAGGTTCTGACTCAGGTTTCTTAAGAAGAGTTAGGCAAGTGTTTGCCTGCATCAAAGCCTCACTCAGTGTTTCTCGAGTCTCTTTAGAGAGGCGTAAGAGCTCAAAGATGGACAGCTTATCCGGTGTGTTGGCCAGTTGAGCCAATATATCAAAGTTATATGGCTTTTCAAGTAAAGAGGGGGATGACTTCTTTAAAACTTTGTCGAAGCAGACTTGTTGTTTGCCTTTGTCGGCTGCTGCCCGGTTTAGGAGGAATGGGTTCTACAATCGGTGAGGATACAGAAGGGATGTCCTCAGTAGAGACAGGTTGCACTTGAGCAGACTCAGAAGAAGAAGCAGAGTTTTCTTGAGTTTCGGAAAATTCCCGTAAATAGGCTTTCCCTGACTTGGTGCCCAGCAGGATTTCCTCTTCAACTATGGGGTCAAAAGACACTATATTGCAGATATTTGTTCTGCCCTTAGAGCGGTCTTTTTGCTTAGACGAGGCAGGAGCCTCGAAGTCTGTAACAAGGTCAGGGTGGATCCACATAATCTTACCGTTATCAAGGGATAAGGGGACGAGACCTTCACTCCGTGGAGGAGGGAGATTCTCGATCTTAAGGGTGGCCTTGGGGATAGGGATGACACCATATTGTACCATCTGTATAGGGAAGTTACCGAACTGTACTGAGACCATGTTCGCGGTAACAGTCTTCTCATCTTGTTGAAAGGTGACAACACCAGCGTTGACTAACTCTTGAATCTTGCCTTTGAGCACATAACATGCTCGAGTGGGATGACCAATGAACCTGTGATAAACACAATATTTGGGATGATCAGTCTTACCGACCTCGTTAGGCTTCTTCGGGTCTAGGAGTTGGAGCTTATTGCTTTTGATCAAGCAATCGAAGATGCTCACGGTGTCGTTCTCGTCAAAGGAGTACTCTACATTCGGACGAGGTTCCCTTGGTGGAGGGGCAGAAGGAGTAGAAGTAGACGTAGGTGGAGCCACGTTGACAGCCAGAGATTCTTTGCTCTTTATATTGATGTTCAAAGTTTCTTTACCTTTGCGGTTGTTCTGGCAATTATCGCTACTAGATATCGGGTGTTCCTTCCGGTCGGGGTTAGACATGTGTACCCCCAACTGCTTGAACTTGTCAGCGCTAACTTCAGCTGCTTTAGCATTGACAATGAATGATGGCCAGTCTTGAAATTGAGTTGACCCCGTCCACATGCTGATAATAGACAATAGATTTGCCTTGCAGGTATCTATAGTTACAGCGATCGGAGATCCAGGAGGCATCTTTAATGCTTCTCGGCAGAATCTTTCAATGAAACTCTCAGCAGTTTCATTATGTCGTTGTTTGATCTTATTGAGGGCCGACATGGTCATGTCGTTGATTCCTTCGTAGAATCGCTCCAAGAAGATTTGTTTAAAACACAAGAAAGAGGTGATACAGCCATCAGGCAAGCTCATGTATCAATCGTATGCTACACCGGCTAAACAGTCGACAAATACCCTAGTAAGAAGAGCGTCATTTGGCTGAAGTTGAATAGTCATTACCTCAAAGTGGTTAATGAACTGACTCGGAGAAGTGCTGCCGTCAAACAGCGAAATTGTGGGAATCTTGTACTTTGGAGGGAATGGGACTTCCTTCCATTCAACCGTACAGGGTTGTTTGATCCCCAATCTTTGTAAATTGTCCTTCTCTTTAAAAGCCTCGAATTGAGTGTGCAAGAGTTTGACAGCTTCATTAGATCCTCTGATAATGAAGAAGGAGCAGGCTGAATTATAGTGTTAGGGGAAGGAACAGCGTGGTAAGTACTACCCCCAGCTCCTGACTGACTGGGTGTGGGTTGAATTTGTACAGGGTGTATTTGAAGAGATACTACCCCCAGACCTGCATTGACAGGCACCGACGATGCTATAATCTCAGGATTTGCAGCAGGTACGATCGGTGGTACTGTATGTTGGGCCACGATGATAGAATGCATACTTGTGACTATTTCAGCCATAGTCTTCAGCTTGTCCTCTAGTGCAGCTATTCGTTGTTCTTGATTTGCTGAACTAGAAGCATATGGGTCTTTAGTGATAACATAAGCTGTTACTTCTCTAGGAACAGTAGAAGACACTGTCCGTTCAGAACTTTCGCTGTATGCATCATAATCAGAGAAAGAGTCGTCCCCTGAATGAGAAATAGAGAGGTAACCAGAAGGAGCTTGGAGAAGATTCCTTTGACCGATTGTGTCTCGGCTTCGGGATCGGGTGTGTTGGAATACCCCTTCAGAAGATTCATGGAGTAAATCCAGATATCTTTGACTGGGCTTACGGTGCTTGCCATGCTTTGAACACCTCCTACCCCCGGTGTCTCGAGAAGCCATGTTTACAGAGGCATAGAGCACCTCGTCTTCATCTTCGGACATTGGTTCAGAATTAGCAAAATTCAGGCGATCGAAGACAGATCGTTTTGTTGTCTGGCAACAGCACTTGATGACAACCTTGTGATTACAATGGCGTTCAAGTGGTTGAACTGGAGGTGTTGAGATATTGTCCCACTTTTGCTTGAGGTGCTCTCGGACGTCAGGAACAATGACGGGACGAGAAGAAGTTTGAGGGACGTATTCTTTGACAACATTCGAAAAATGGTTCCGGCTCTTCAGATGTTTTGTCCCGTGAGTATATAGGGAAGTACTCACTTCGTTAGCATAGGTGTCAAGATTTTTCATCCTGGAAGTTTACCTCTGATGCAGGTTTATCTTCGGCATTGGCTGCTTGTATTTCACCGAAGTTGATGTAGACCGAGGTCTATTGAGATAAACCCGTAGATCAGCAAACTCACCCCCAGGGGTTTCTATCTGAGACACCAGTAATTTTTCCTGCTTTGAGCGGGATATCCGAAGAGTTGGGAGATCTTGGAGTTCCGCTATCGGAGTAGGCAGAATACCTCTTTGATCAGCATATTTCTCTTTGGCAGGGAGAGAAGACCTCTTGTTTAAGAGAGTCCTTGCATTGATCGGTGCCGAGGCACGTTCAGATTGATCTTTCGAGGTAAAGACCAAAGAAGACTGAGAAAAGACCAAAGGACCTTTTCCCTTATTTTGTGAGAAAGGGTTGGCTAAAAAGCGTTTCCCTCTATTGTCTTCCAAGTCGTGGAACGAGAAAGTTTGAGAAAAGACCGACGGGCCTTTTTCTTTGTTCTGGAGAGGGGAAGGAACAGTCAACAGACTACCCCCAGTGGATTGCACAGGAGTAACAGGGTACTTGGGAAGAGGAGCAGAATCTTTCTCGTTGCCGTGAGAAGAAGGGGGATTAGCCAAAAGGCTATCCCTTTTAGACTGCACTGGAATAGCTTGCACTTGGGTTGAGGTAATAGTAGGCGCCTTGGCCGATTGCGCCTGAGAGGATTTGATAGATGGCCTTTTGGCCACAGAAACTCCAGGAGTTGCAGCTTGCGCAGCAGGAGTTTTGGTTACAGAATGCTTAAGTTGCATTCTGGTTGAAGGGGCAGTTGGTTGCGCGGGAGGGAAGGAGGTCGCCAACTATGCCAGAGGAAGAAGGGTCTTGTACTTTGCCAGAGCAGCATAGGAAGTGGCTTGCACTGTGGCAAGAGGAGCAGTGTGCTGTACATGGACAGTAGAAGCATTGGCTTGCACTTTGGCAGCGCTGGTAGTGTTTTGTGCAAGGACAGAAGTGGCTACTGGTTCCTTGGCAGCAGAGACAGCAGACTGCACGAATGATTGCACAGAGGACTTCGGAGTCCACACTGAATGGACCTTGCTTTTGGCAGAGGCCACAGTACGACGAGTAGCCCCAGAGTTGATCATCGCTTCATAGGCAGTCTGGTTGACCTTCACAACTAGCATCTTCTGCGTCTTTCCGATAGACACAACGTCACATTGAGTTGTCACTTCCTCGTCGGAGGAGAAAGTCGTCCCCAGCAGAGTCGCTATTTTGTTTGCAAAAACAAAAGTCTTTATTTCACAAACTTTGTAAGAAGATTACAATTGAATTTTGGAAAAGTATAACTATAGGAATCCGATCTGAAGACAATCGCTTTATCCCTTGGATGATATGAACTTTGAAGACGATAGCCTCTGAAGGATGCAGCAGCACTTGGACAAGAACTCCTGATCTCTGATGATAGTAATAATCTGATCCCCTTAATGAAGGACTTGAAACTCTATTTATAGAGTTCTAGAAATAACTAATTTATAGTTATTCTAGATTGCGTATGATGAACTGCGCTGGCGACAGACTGCGCAGACTGCAAACTGCGCTGGCCTATTGGGCAGTTGCTCGATCGTGGGCTAAATGTATTCAGACGCGTGGCATTGTTTGATTGAAATATGCTTGGTCGTGTACAGGCGGTTGCCACGTGGCGAGCAATTGATGGCATGTAAGCCACGTAATAAATGTCAGTTATTTGATGACTTACGCTAACCGAATAGCGCTAGCTTCATACTGCGCTTCCTTCTAGTCACTGGAAAGCGCTAGGATTCAGGCTTAGTCAAACTGTGCTGAGGTTGGACCGGCAGACTGTGCTAAAGTTGTACAGCTATTCTCGAGCGCTGTGCTGCATAAGAAATGAACAGACTCCTCATATTTTGGGCTGTCAGGCTGTCAGAAGATCTGATCTTTGTCAGTTAATGATGGCATTGCCACGTCAGCATAGCGCGCTCGGGTGGTAGCGCAGTTCAGCTTGCGCGTTCGATTTGTAGCGCAATCTGTTTCCTGTGCAGTCAATTTAAAGGGTGTGCAATTGATACTTCTCTGCCTATTTGATAAATGCAACTTGATTTTTAGGACATACAGTAGTATGCATTAGAAGCCTTATTTGAGTTATAAAGGCATTTTATTTTTTCTAAAAGTATGATCTTAATGATTAGTTAATTCCAAGTTGGGTAGTAGAGATGGTGATAATTTTATTTTGATACTACTAGAGGATTGATAGATTTTATAAAGTAATGAGAAAACAAATTTTTGATTTTCGATTTTTGAGATTTTGAAATAGTTATGATTTATTGGGATATGAAATGGATTTGAGAAATATCTTAAAGTTTTAAATTGTGTCGCATGATTTACGGTTGAGTTTAAGTTGGCTTGATTTGTAATATGCTAAAGTTTACCTCGAGATTTATTAAAGAGTTTTAGTTGTAAGTTATAATTTTGCAGACGACCCTAGCCGACTAGAGAAATTGGTAGTTTAGTTGGGATTTGAATATATATATATATATATATATATATATATATATATATATTAAAATATATATATATATATATATATATATATATATATATATATATATATATATATGATTCACGATTGATAAGATTATTTAAAATCTTGAGTTTAAAGTTTGGATTGATTAAAAAAGAAAAAAAATTGGAAAAAGTTATTAATGATACGATGAGGGTTTGTTTTGAGATTGATTAAAGGAATTAAAACTCTAAATTATGATTATGCTTGAAGACTTAGAATTGTTAAGAAATTTTGGTAGGTTATTTTGAAATAATATTGAAAGACTTTTGAGGAACTCTAACTTATAGTTTTAGATCTTATCAAGGTCACACTAATAAGATGGAAGTGTTCCATTAGTTGCCATATCACCCATGATCGTGATAGTTGTATATACACAAGTGTAGATAGTCATCGACCAAACCATGTGATTATATCTTCACCTTGAGTTGATCATTCTTTCCCTCAAACCCTTAAGTCTACCATCATCATCTTCTAATCGTT
>JANAVB010004877.1:0-45704 GCA_029216955.1 Iris pallida
TACTGTTCTGATTAGGAGCCAGACACCACTCCTCAGGCAGTAGTTCTTCCGGACATTCAGGATATCAGGCGAGTACATTCTCTGATCATTTCATATCCTGTTAGAATTATTCTCCTGCTTTAAATTACTTTACTTGATGTTGTCACGTTGGTCACACGGATTAGTACTATATGGATCCTTTCTTGAGATGTTATCCCCTTAGGGAGCATCGGATACTACATGTTCTGTGTGTTTCACTTACATTGTATCACTATGCTTCACGGTTCATTGAATCACTTGTGACATGTACTCTCATGATCACAGAGTCTTCCATGAATCCCCCATTTATGGGCATTCCTAGAATCTCCATTTATGGGACTATCATGTACCACCCTTCGGGGGCTATTACATGAATCATAACTTAACCTGGCTGGATCCTTGTGTATTGATTGGGGGTACGGGGGAGTAGAAGTGGACATGTAAATAATATTCAAGTAGTATAGCATCAGAATCATTCCGTAGTGTAGCATCAGAATCATCCTATGCCATTCACATGTCTATATTGTACTCTGACTCACTAGCCACTGTTAGTTCTCTATTTATAGTAGATATTTCCATTACAGCTATCTCCTTTACATTCTGTACTTTCTTTCAGTTTTCTGTATCTTACTTTACTGTATGGTTATATTTTCTAACCTGCTATGATCTGTTGAGATGTATTGTGCTCGCTCCGTCCTGATTGGGTACCGTTGATATGTTTACAGAAGACGAGTGTAATGCCCCAGTCCCAAAATACGTAGGACTAAGAACGTAGACATGCCAGCTGTATTCATACGAAGTATACTCCAATATATAGAAATCCTCGTATAAATACATAAGCTGTAAAATGCAGTAGAACCAAACTAATCTCATCCACACAAAAAATATGAATAAAAGATATCATATAATCAACTATGAAATTGTCATTTGGTATATGTAGTTGGGCGGAGACAAATCTACTACCAACGATGAAAAGAAATACATAACAAAAGAAAGATTTTGGCGAGTGAAGCGAAGATGGTCCAAATGCAATCATCCTCGGAGAAATAGCGATGACCACGGCTAAAGCTAGAGCACTTGCGAAAAGACAATAGCACACACACCTGGCGAGATGACCAGGTCCTCAGAGGGACATAACAAGACACATAATATCATGCAAATAACTGAATAAATAAAGCTCAACAGAAAAGTATGTCTAAACAGATAAAGGTCCTTAACCATTCTATGTGTTAATGCATTTTGAAGACAACGTTCCACACAAGGGCTCCCGAAGCTAGAAACACGGCACGTTAGCGTTTCAACCAAGGCACTAGTGGCGTCTAGAGAAAAGTAAATGCACGGCCCAATAGCACTCGAGCGAGAACTAAGGGGCATCTAGAGAAAAATAAATGCACGGTCACTAGCTCTTGGGTGAGTCACTAACGGCAGCTAGAGGAAAGTAAATGCACGGCACATTTGTGTTTCAACCGAGGCACTAGTGGCATCTAGAGAAAAGTAAATAAATGCACGGTCACTGGTTCTCGACTGAGTCAAAAATGGCAGCTAGAGAAAAGTAAAGGTGTGAAAACCCCTGCGCCTAATAACTGTCTTCATCCTCCCCATGCACTACTCGTGCTGAATCCACATCACAACATTTTTAATAACTGCTAAGTCGCTAAGTTTTCTAGACAACCATAACTATTTAGCAGTTATTGCCTATCGCACGGCATGTGCGCACCGATGGCCAGTCGATACGTACGTCCGAGATCTATATGAGACTCGTGACTCGTGATACACAAGTGTCAGGGCCAATGAATGCGACACAAACAAAGGTAGTCCCTTAACTCTAGGCCAAATGCAACTAAAATATAATAATTTGCAAGTACAATTTATATTTTCTAGAATAAGTAAAAACATGCATGATATTGAGCAAGAAATTAAACAGTAAAGGCAAGGTGTCTTGCCAGGTAAGACGCCTGGTGTGCTGCGATAATCCTGGTGGCATGAACTACGACTTTGGTGTAACAACTACACAAGGGGACCTCTATTGGTGGTACAGACCGGTGCATCGGGTCCAGAACGGTCAATTTAGTTAGGGTGGACATATGGTAGGACAGAATTGGCGAGAGGATAGGAAAAATGGGATTAGTCATGGACCGCAAGATAATCGAAGGGATTCATGGAGAGAATACTTATATTATTTTGAAAAATAAATACTTGAATATATATCCTTACTAGTTAAAATAATTTTTAATAACTATTTGAAAATAGTTTACACATATCACAAAATTGGAAACTATATTTTATTAGTCCAAAATATTTTTAGGCTACAAACTCTAAGTTATACATAAATAGAAATATATGTTTTTATTACTCACAAATACTTTAGATAAATATTTTGGAAAGTCTATAAAATTATTTAAGGCTAAAATCTAATATTAGTCAAATATAGTTTTTGTAAAACAATCTTTTAAAATAGTTAAAAATTTCTATAAATCAAATAATGACCATAACAATACATAGTGTACACATGTACATATAATATTAATTAGTAAGAACACTATTACTATTATTGTAAAATAACATAACAAGGAAATAATAATAATAATAATAATAATACTAATAATAATAATAGTAATGACAAAATAATCATATGATAATAATAATAATAAATAAATAAGTAATAATAATAATAAATTTATAAACCATCCTCCCTGGCTTGTGGGAATTAACAGAAGAGGGGGGGTTTTCATAAAAGAAGAGGGAAAGAATTTAGAGAGGGGAGAGAGAAAGAGATTGGGCGCGGGGGTTTCAGTAGGGGCTGCACGGCTCGCCGGCGGACGCGCCAGGAGGGCACGGGTGGGGATGCGGGCGGCGCGCTCGCGCTGGCGCGACGGAGTCTCCAGTGTGGTGCGGGATCGGGGTTCGAGCGGGGCGGATGGTCGGAGGAGATGGATGAGAGGGGGTGGCTCGGCCGCGGCGGTGGTGAAACGCCAGGGGCGGCGAGGAGGTTGCTGTGCCGGACGGAGAGGAGCGGGCGGAGGCAGTTTTGATCGGTCGACGGCGCGGACCGGAGGCGAGAGGCGAGCTAAAGGGAGAGCTGGACGGAGTGTAACACCCAGTTTCTGGAATAAGGGTATTTTTGAAATTTTGTATTTATAAATATTATTTAATCGTATTTATTTTATATTATGATTTTTGGTGATTTTTAATTATTTTTAAAATCAATTTAAAACTGTTTTAAGTCATGGCTTGTGATTTTGATGCCTTGCTAGTGTAACCTGAGAGACTGCCTAACCTAGAGCCTGACCATGTCATTAGGATGATTGAATTATTATTTTTAGCCTAGGGGTATTTTGGTCATTTGGCCTCTTTGAATTATTTCATGATTTATTGTACTGGTGATTATTGAGTTTGACTTTTGACTAGCTGTGACTTAAGAGACAGTCCTAGATTTGACTTTGACTTGGTGACCTAGTTAACATGGTATGGACCCTAGTTTAACTTAAGTCAACTCAAGTTAGGACTCTTAGGATCAAGTTTGGAGTAGGAGGATTGGTGAATTGAACCATAGGCTAAGACTTGAGCTAGTTAGCTAGTGCAACTTGGCCCATGACCCTTAGACTAAACCCTAACCCTAATTTTCCACTTTATGACCAGCCACTAGGGCTCCCCCTTTCCCTATAAATATTCTTCTCCATGTTCTTGCCTCTTTTATTAAATTTTTACAAGTTTGAAGAAAGAGGTAAGAGCCTTCTTCCCCAATCCATAACTTCCTCATTTCAATTCCTTTTTGGCTCAAATCTTTTGCATTGGGTTCTAATTGATCCCTACTTTATGTTCATGGAGAGAAATCTCAGGTTTGAATCAATTTGGAGATATTGGCTAGCAAGGAGGAATCCCCCATTTGAAGCTTTTCCAAGCTTTTTGCACATATAGGTAAAACCCTCTAAATTGACTTAAATTTCTGTTTTCTTTGAATGTAGGGCTAGATCTAGGAGTCCCCTAGGTGTCCCTGAACTTTGGGTCGATTTCGTGTCCGTTTGGTGCCCGTATCGGACACGTGTCGTATTGTTTTGTAGGTGTTTGATTAAATGCCTCTATGGGTTTTAGTTTTGATTTTTGTAAAACTAATTATATGAATTTGTTGCTCTATATGTATATATAAAATTTTGTGAAGACTGAATGGATTTTTGTGTCTCTTTCGTGTCCAAAATTGGACACGAACGTGTGCACGAGGACACCGTGCAGTGTCCTGCTGCTCGGGCACTGTAGCGGACACGACACTGCACGTTTTGACATGAAATTTTGCACACACCTGCGGGCAATGACTGACAGCACGCTCACCAATTTTGAGGCGACTTCGTCGAGTAGTTTGTGAGAAATCTCACTCGCACGGGTCGGTGCCTGTCGTGCATGCGCACAGGAAATACGTCTGATACGTACTGTTTTCTTGGACATGACACAATGTGGATTCGTTGCAGGCTGTGGGACACATTCTCCTACCCTAGGCGAACCTAGACACATGATCACGAGACACGAGGACACTTGTGTCGTGTCCTAGACCTAGGTGAACACGTACACGAGGCAGTGCATGCACTGTCCACTGATTTGGGTTTGACACTTTAATTGACACTTCGTGTCCACTTTTGTGGACACGAATCACTTCCTAGACACGAGTACATGTATACCTAGTGTCTGCACACACTGCTTTAGGGTTACACCTTGTTAATTAATTCAATTTGATGTTTGAATGGGTTTCCTGATACCTCTTTTTTTTCCTGATTCAAGGTTAATCAAGTTTAATTAAGTTAAAATAGTTAATTCATGATTAATTTTAATGATATTAATATACTAGCATGTGTGTTATACTAAGTTTTTGTCTCTGGATTACTTGTAATGTTGGTTAAGTTGTTGTATGGGATTCGAGCATGGGCTTGGGTTGTGATAAATGTTATGATACCTGTTTTAGTTTCAGAGTTCTAGTTATTGGTTTCAGTTTTTCTAAGTATCTATTTATATTAGTTAATTTTACATATATGTAGTATACATAGGTATATACATACAGTCAGTTTTGGAATGGATGTAAATATCTGATGCATAGGTTGGATAACTGTGGTTCAGTTTATATTGAATTGAACTGACAGTTATGAATTCCTGAGATTACCTAAGAACAAACCTGAGATTGGGGTTATCTCAATATGTGATTCACTAAAACTGAGTTTTACATATGTTTTAGAACTGATCATTAGGTATTTTTATGAACTATTGATTTGGGTTAAATGGGAAATCAAAATGTGTTCATTCTTCCAGTCACTGAAACACCCACACTCATTCACTGTTTTTTTGAGTTCCTGAGAACTTCACTGTAATGAGGATTGGAAATGTAAACTAAAATCTGAGTTTTCACTGTTTGCAGTCCACACTTCCTATTAGGACAACCCTCTATCTATGTGTCAATCCCTCCTATAGTTCACACACATTCACAAATTAATCCTGTCACATTGCTACTGGTTTCCTATCCTCCCTATCTCAAACACTGTTAGATATCCTGAGACTGAGATAATTCTCATTCCTACTTTACACACCCTACAGATTTTCCTAGATATCATACACACACAATGTGATATGACACACAACACTGAGATGGTATGGTTGTTCACTCACTTATACATTTTCCTAGACTAACTGTCATTCACACACATGCACAGGCCTATATGTACACACACACACTGTTTGACACTCACACACATGACCCTGTGTACACACACTCTCCTTTCACTATCAATTTTGTTCACTGATTAAGACTTAGGATCTGGTTTGATTCCTTCACCCTTGAGAACTGAATCCCCAAGGATTTTGGTAGTTCCCTGTATACTGATTATGTGTATTGATTGGTATTTGTGTGAGGGACATCTCAGTTTCTGAGATGTGGCTTGTATTGGGTAGATCTTGGTTGGCCTTGGCTGGAGTTTGCAAGAGCAGGCAAGGCATTGCCTTGGCTTGCCCTGTTTTGGCTTAGCCTGGCTTTTGCAGCAGGCAGCAGTAGTGGCTTAGCAGCAGCTTTGCCTTGCCTTGGCTTGCACTGCAGGACCTTAGCAGTGGTTTACAGCAGTAGCCAGTAGCAGCAGTGGCTTGGTAGGAGTGTCTAGGATATGTGGGTTCATTTTCTGAGGTGTGTGAGGTCTGCTAGTTGTATAGATAGATAATACTTAGTATATACATATGTGGGATTTATATCTTGTGAGTGTATTAATATGTATGTGGGTTATCCATACACATTATAGGTATGGTTTAGTTTAGAGGAAGGGGAAAAAAACTTAGGCAATTTACTTGGCAGCAACTAGAGCAGTAGTAGCAGCAGGACATGGATGTTGGTAGTGTAGGATAGAGGGATATGTGAGTGTAAGAGTGAATATGAGAATAGAGCAATGTCAGATTGTTGGTGAGTTTAGAAGGGTGTTAGAGTATTACTGTTAGCATGTTAGAATTTGTTAGTATAGGATATTGTCCATATAGGATATATCTATATATATTGTGTGTAGGATATATTTATATATATATATTATATTAGAGTATGGTTTACCTGATAACTAGTATAGGGTAATATTAGGCATATGAATATCTAGATTAGGGTATTTTAGGTAGTTATGACTTGATATAGGTTAGCTTGACCTAGAATTGACTTGGGTTGACCCAGAGTTGACCAAGTTTGACTTGGACCTAGTTTGACTTAGTTTGACCTAGAAATCATATAGTTTGCATTGTAGCCTTTATTTTTCTTATATTGAACATGTCATAACCCATATTACTCTGTTTAGGACATTGTGACTCTGGTGCAGGCATCTGATATTACACTACTCTTTTCAGAGTATCAGGCGAGTACATTCTCTGATAGTTCTTTCATTTATTTGTCAATTATTGTACTTCAGTTCTAGTTAGCTGTATGTGATTCTCTGTTACAAACACGTTTTTTTTATTTCTGAATCCATGTATGCGACACACATACTTACTTGTCTTACCTCTATTATTCGAATCACCATACGAATCACCATACGAATCACTATTCGAATCACCCTATTCGTATCTTCATATGTTGGTTGGACTTTTATTCGATTGATGTGTCAGATTTTAGATTCATTTGTATTAGATGGGCGGGGAAATACTTGATTAGACATGTGAACATTCCCACTATTCGAAGCACCCCCTGTGAATATATTCGAACGATAGCCATTCCACACCCGGCCAGGTGTGTGATGTGCCGAATTTACCCTTAGCCGTTTACATGTCTAACTAAGTATTTTAAAACACACTTGGAGAATTTATTCGAATCGTTGTTAGAACATTGTGAATCACTATTCGTATCACCTTATTCGATTCACCTTATTAGAACAATGATTAGAATCACATTCGACTCATCTTATATTAGACTCACATTGGAATTATACTAGACTTATATTTTACCATCTAAACTCATTATGTTACTCTAGTTCAGCTAGATCTTATTTTACAGTCTTCGTTGCTACGATTCTTCTCTTGTTTAATTATTTTCTTTTCTTGCACTTTATTTGTCTTTCTTACCATCACCTGAATATAAACTGCCATATTCATCAATACAACTGTCTATAACTGCTTTATAGTTCTCTGTCATTTACTGGGGTTTTCTAGATGAGATTGTGCTCGTTCCTGTCCTGACTGGACCTGTTGAAAATATTACAGATGCTTGCCCTGAGGACATTTGCCCTACTTACCTTGGAGCAGGAGATGGCTTAGCTACCTAAGGCCCCGACACTCAGGAGTGATCGGGAGACTAGCTAGTAGACTTGGTTTAGTTTTTTTTTTTTATGTTTTAGAACTTGAATTGTAATAACTTGAGATTCGAGTTTGTATTTGAGTTTGTTTGAGATATTATTATTTAGTAGTTGATAAATGTTGTTATTTAGTTTTTAGTTATAAACTTCTGTGTTATCTTATCGTGCTTAGACTGTGATTGAGATTTCATTATATCTATACTTGTCCTCCGTTCGGAGTTGAGATTATGACAAGTACATTATATAATTGCGTGAGTTGTTGATTAGATAGTAACCTAGGACAGCGTTCTACCGCCGACACTGCGGCGTAGGCTGGGCGCTGTTACGTACTCGTACCCTCACAGTGGGTGCGCATCGTGACACATTTTTAGTGGTGGCCCATGCAGGTCGAGAGTCGTATTAGTACGATATCGTGGTAGTACGGCGACTTAGTTGTACTGCTGCGAGCCTGTAATAGGATTGAGAGATAGGCTTTAACGGAGAGGTACTCAATCACAGTTAGGACTACTTGAGAAGATTCCTGGGATGACCCTTGAGAATCTCATTATGAACTTCGATTTAAAAATCCTTTTCCTCGTGTCTTGATTCACCCTCTCTCATTGATGTTTAAAGAATCTTAGACTATTAACTTTCTTCATCGTTATCCTTACTTATATTTTGTCTATCTTATGTTGCTAATTTAGCACCAGTTTTACAAGCTTATCTTATTCGAGCTTGATCATGACATATTTTATTGGGGGCTGGCACCCACTAACATATTGTCTAATCAGAACCGGTGGAAGATGGTCTGATCAACCTATTGCACTTTGGTTCGCTTCTCATATATTGTTCTACATGGAGGGAGACAGTTAAAATTACCCCAGAGGCTCATCCACGACAGCTTTGGCAATTCTCTTTTGAATTATTTCTATCGCCTATGAACCACGTATTGTACTTAGTAACATCGCCTTTGAACTCATTATTATTTTGCCTTTCACATATTTCAGATAAAAAAGGCACTGTACTTGATAGATCAACCCAAGATATTATGTTTAGTTTCCCAATCCAAAGGAAGAAATTGTCTTATACTGTATTATTGGATTTCAATGCTATTGACACTCGTGCCTTAAACTTTCGATTTTGATCATCTTGGAATGGTAACCATTCATAATTAATTCCTAGTTGTCCTTACCAGTTTCATATAGGATGGTAGACTGTCCCTTTGCACCTCTTTTGAGGGAGCTAGGCCACCTGTAGCTCAGCACCAGCGGGGTGGAGCTATTGCGATGGCGGTCGAGGAGACCGACGCTGCAGGTGGTGGGTTAGCATGTTTGTTCTTCTCATTCTTCCTCCCCACTTTCCTGTGTGATTCCATTAGTACCTGCCAGGATATAGTTGTGATTGCTAGATAGTGTAGCTACCCTGTTCGAGACCGTGGAATCACGACCAGTAGGGCAGTGTTGCATGTTATCTTTGACTTTGATTGTTGGGGGTTTGACCTAGTAGGGATACGATCATCTTAATTTCGAGGACGAAATATTTCTAAGGTGGGTAGGGTTGTAACACCCAGTTTCTGGAATGAGGGTATTTTTGAAATTTTGTATTTATAAATATTATTTAATCGTATTTATTTCACATTATGATTTTTGGTAATTTTTAATTATTTTTAAAATCAATTTAAAACTGTTTTAAGTCATGGCTTGTGATTTTGATGCCTTGCTAGTGTAACCTGAGAGACTGCCTAACCTAGAGCCTGACCATGTCATTAGGATGATTGAATTATTATTTTTAGCCTAGGGGTATTTTGGTCATTTGGCCTCTTTGAATTATTTCATGATTTATTGCACTGGTGATTATTGAGTTTGACTTTTGACTAGCTGTGACTTAAGAGACTGTCCTAGATTTGACTTTGACTTGGTGACCTAGTTAACATGGTATGGACCCTAGTTTAACTTAAGTCAACTCAAGTTAGGACTCTTAGGATCAAGTTTGGAGTAGGAGGATTGGTGAATTGAACCATAGGCTAAGACTTGAGCTAGTTAGCTAGTACAACTTGGCCCATGACCATTAGACTAAACCCTAACCCTAATTTTCCACTTTATGACCAGCCATTAGGGCTCCCCCTTTCCCTATAAATATTCTCCTCCATGTTCTTGCCTCTTTTATTAAATTTTTACAAGTTTGAAGAAAGAGGTAAGAGCCTTCTTCCCTAATCCATAACTTCCTCATTTCAATTCCTTTTTGGCTCAAATCTTTTGCATTGGGTTCTAATTGATCCCTACTTTATGTTGATGGAGAGAAATCTCAGGTTTGAATCAATTTGGAGATATTGGCTAGCAAGGAGGAATCCCCCATTTGAAGCTTTTCCAAGCTTTTTGCACATGTAGGTAAAACCTCTAAATTGACTTAAATTTCTGTTTTCTTTGCATGTAGGGCTAGATCTAGGAGTCCCCTAGGTGTCCCTGAACTTTGGGTGGATTTCGTGTCCGTTTTGTGCCCGTATCGGACACGTGTCGTATTGTTTTGTAGGTGTTTGATTAAATGCCTCTATGGGTTTTAGTTTCGATTTTTGTAAAACTAATTATATGAATTTGTTGCTCTATATGTGTTTATAAAATTTTGTGAAGACTGAATGGATTTTCGTGTCTCTTTCGTGTCCAAAATTGGACACGAACGTGTGCACGAGGACACCGTGCAGTATCCTGCTGCTCGGGCACTGTAGCGGACACGACACTGCACGTTTTGACACGAAATTTTGCACACACCTGCGGGCAATGACTGACAGCACGCTCACCAATTTTGAGGCGACTTCGTTGAGTAGTTTGTGAGAAATCTCACTCGCACGGGTCGGTGCCTGTCGTGCACGCGCGCAGGAAGTGCGTCTGATACGTACTGTTTTCTTAGACACGACACAATGTGGATTCGTTGCAGGCTATGGGACACATTCCCCTACCCTAGGCGAACCTAGACACATGATCACGAGACACGAGGACACCTGTGTCGTGTCCTAGACCTAGGTGAACACGTGCACGAGGCAGTGCATGCACTGTCCACTGTTTTGGGTTTGACACTTTAATTGACACTTTGTGTCCACTTTTGTGGACACGAATCACTTTCTAGACACGAGTACATGTATACCTAGTGTCTGCACACACTGCTTTAGGGTTACACCTTGTTAATTAATTAAATTTGATATTTGAATGGGTTTCCTGATACCTCTTTTTTTTCTGATTCAAGGTTAATCAAGTTTAATTAAGTTAAAATGGTTAATTCATGATTAATTTTAATGATGTTAATATACTAGCATGTGTGTTATACTAAGCTTTTGCCTCTGGGTTACTTGTAATGTTGGTTAAGTTGTTGTATGGGATTCGAGCATGGGCTTGGGTTGTGATAAATGTTATGATACCTGTTTTAGTTTCAGAGTTCTAGTTATTGGTTTGAGTTTTTCTAAGTATCTATTTATATTAGTTAATTTTACATATATGTAGTATACATAGGTATATACATACAGTCGATTTTGGAATGGATGTAAATATCTGATGCATAGGTTGGATAACTGTGGTTCAGTTCATATTGAATTGAACTGACAGTTATGAATTCCTGAGATTACCTAAGAACAAGCCTGAGATTGGGGTTATCTCAATATGTGATTCACTAAAACTGAGTTTTACATATGTTTTAGAACTGATCATTAGGTATTTTTATGAACTATTGATTTGGGTTAAATGGGAAATCGAAATGTGTTCATTCTTCCAGTCACTGAAACACCCACACACATTCACTATTTTTTTTGAGTTCCTGAGAACTTCACTGAAATGAGGATTAGAAATGTAAACTAAAATCTGAGTTTTCACTGTTTGCAGTCCACACTTCCTATTAGGACAGCCCTCTATCTATGTGTCAGTCCCTCCTATAGTTCACACACATTCACAAATTAATCTTGTCACATTGCCACTGGTTTCCTATCCTCCCTATCTCAAACACTGTTAGATATCCTGAGGCTGAGATAATTCTCATTCCTACTTTACACACCCTACAGATTTTCCTAGATATCATACACACACAATGTGATATGACACACAACACTGAGATGGTATGGTTGTTCACTCACTTATACATTTTCCTAGACTAACTGTCATTCACACACATGCACAGGCGTATATGTACACACACATACTGTTTGAAACTCACACACATGACCCTGTGTACACACACTCTCCTTTCACTGTCAATTTTGTTCACTGATTAAGACTTAGGATCTAGTTTGATACCTTCACCCTTGAGAACTGAATCCCCATGGATTTTGGTAGTTCCCTGTATACTGATTATGTGTATTGATTGGTATTTGTGTGAGGGACATCTCAGTTTCTGAGATGTAGCTTGTATTGGGTAGATCTTGGTTGGCCTTGGCTGGAGTTTGCAGGAGTAGGCAAGGCATTGCCTTGGCTTGCCATGTTTTGGCTTAGCCTGGCTTTTGCAGCAGGCAGCAGCAGTGGCTTAGCAGCAGCTTTGCCTTGCCTTGGCTTGCACTGCAGGACCTTAGCAGTGGTTTACAACAGTAGCCAGTAGCAGCAGTGGCTTGGTAGGAGTGTCTAGGATATGTGGGTTCATTTTTTGAGATGTGTGAGGTCTGCTTGTTGTATAGATAGATAATACTTAGTATACACATATGTGGGATTTATATCTTGTGAGTGTATTAATATGTATGTGGGTTATCCATATATTATAGGTATGGTTTAGTTTAGAGGAAGGGGAAAAAGACTTAGGCAATTTACTTGGCAGCAACTAGAGCAGTAGTAGCAGCAGGATATGGATGTTGGTAGTGTAGGATAGAGGGATATGTGAGTGTAAGAGTGAATGTGAGGATAGAGCAATGTCAGATTGTTGGTGAGTTTAGAAGGGTATTAGAGTATTACCGTTAGCATGTTAGAATTTGTTAGTATAGGATATTGTCCATATAGGATATATCTATATATATTGTGTGTAGGATATATTTATATATATATTATATTAGAGTATGGTTTACCTGATAACTAGTATAGGGTAATATTAGGCATATGAATATCTAGATTAGGGTATTTTAGGTAGTTATGACTTGATATAGGTTAGCTTGACCTAGAATTGACTTGGGTTGACCCAGAGTTGACCAAGTTTGACTTGGACCTAGTTTGACTTAGTTTGACCTAGAAATCATATAGTTTGCATTGTAGCCTTTATTTTTCTTATATTGAACATGTCATAACCCATATTACTTTGTTTAGGACATTGTGACTCTGGTGCAGGCATCTGATATTACACTACTCTTTTCAGAGTATCAAGCGAGTACATTCTCTGATAGTTCTCTCATTTATTTGTCAATTACTGTACTTCAGTTCTAGTTAGCTGTATGTGATTCTCTGTTACAAATACGTATTTTTTATTTCTGAATCCATGTATGCGACACACATACTTACTTGTCTTACCTCTATTATTCGAATCACCATACGAATCACTATTCGAATCACCCTATTCGTATCTTCATATGTTGGTTGGACTTTTATTCGATTGATGTGTCGGATTTTGGATTCATTTGTATTAGATGGGCGAGGAAATACTTGATTAGACATGTGAACATTCCCACTATTCGAACCACCCCCTGTAAATATATTCGAACGATAGCCATTCCACACCCGGCCAGGTGTGTGATGTGCCGGATTTACCCTTAGCCGTTTACATGTCTAACTAAGTATTTTAAAACACACTTGGAGAATTTATTCGAATCGTTGTTAGAACATTGTGAATCACTATTCGTATCACCTTATTCGTATCACCTTATTCGATTCACCTTATTAGAATAATAATTAGAATCACATTCGACTCATCTTATATTAGACTCATATTGGAATTACACTAGACTTATATTTTACCATCTGAACTCATTATGTTACTCTAGTTCAGCTAGATCTTATTTTATAGTCTTCGTTGCTACGATTCTTCTCTTGTTTAGTTATTTTCTTTCCTTGCACTTTATTTGTCTTTCTTACCATCACCTGAATATAAACTGCCATATTCATCAATACAACTGTCTATAACTGCTTTATAGTTCTCTGTCATTTACTTGAGTTTTCTAGATGAGATTGTGCTCGTTCCTGTCCTGACTGGACCTGTTGAAAATATTACAGATGCTTGCCCTGAGGACATTTGCCCTACTTACCTTGGAGCAGGAGATGGCTTAGCTACCTATGCCCCGATACTCAGGAGTGATCGGAAGACTAGCTAGTAGACTTGGTTTAGTTTTTTATGTTTTAGAACTTGAATTATAATAACTTGAGATTCGAGTTTGTATTTGAGTTTGTTTGAGATATTATTATTTAGTAGATTATAAATGTTGTTATTTAGTTTTTAGTTATAAACTTCTGTGTTATCTTATCGTGCTTAGACTGTGATTGAGATTTCATTATATCTATACTTGTCCTCCGTTCGGAGTTGAGATTATGACAAGTACATTATATAATTGCGTGAGTTGTTGATTAGATAGTAACCTAGGACAGCGTTCTACCGCCGACACTGCGGTGTAGGCTGGGCGCTGTTACGTACTCGTACCCTCACAGTGGGTACGAATCGTGACACATTTTTAGTGGTGGCCCATGCAGGTTGAGAGTCGCATTAGTGCGATATTGTGGTAGTACGGCGACTTAGTTGTACTGCTGCGAGCCTGCGATAGGATTGAGAGATAGGCTTTAACGGAGAGGTACTCAATCACAGTTAGGACTACTTGAGAAGATTTCTGGGATGACCCTTGAGAATCTCATTATGAACTTCGATTTGAAAATCCTTTTCCTCTTGTCTTGATTCACCCTCTCTCCTTGATGTTTAAAGAATCTTAGACTATTAACTTTCTTCATCGTTATCCTTACTTATATTTTGTCTATCTTATGTTGCTAATTTAGCACCAGTTTTGCAAGCTTATCTTATTCGAGCTTGATCATGACATATTTTATTGGGGCTGGCATCCACTAACATATTGTCTAATCAGAACTGGTGCATGATGGTCTGATCAACCTATTGCACTTTGGTTCGCTTCTCATATATTGTTCTACATGGAGGGAGACATAGTTAAAATTGTCCCAGAGTCTCATCCACGACAGCTTTGACAATTCTCTTTTGAATTATTTCCATCGCCTATGAACCACGTATTGTACTTAATAACATCGCCTTTGAACTCATTATTGTTTTGCCTTTCACATATTTCAGATAGAAAAGGCACTATACTTGATAGATCAACCCAAGGTATCATGTTTAGTTTCCCAATCCAAAGGAAGAAATTGTCTTATACTGTATTATTGGATTTCAATGCTATTGACACTCGTGCCTTAAACTTTCGATTTTGATCATCTTGGAATGGTAACCATTCATAATTAATTCCTAGTTGTCCTTACCAGTTTCATATAGGATGGTAGACTGTCCCTTTGCACCTCCTTTTGAGGGAGCTAGGCCACCTGTAGCTCAGCACCAGCGGGGTGGAGCTCTTGCGATGGCGGTCGAGGAGACCGACGCTGCAGGTGATGGGTTAGCATGTTTGTTCTTCTCATTCTTCCTCCCCACTTTCCTGTGTGATTCCATTAGTACCTGCTAGGATATAGTTGTGATTGCTAGATAGTGTAGCTACCCTGTTCGAGACCGTGGAATCACGACCAGTAGGGCAGTGTTGCATGTTATCTTTGACTTTGATTGTTGGGGGTTTGACCTAGTAGGGATACGATCATCTTAATTTCGAAGACGAAATTTTTCTAAGGTGGGTAGGGTTGTAACACCCAGTTTCTGGAATGTGGGTATTTTTGAAATTTTGTATTAATAAATATTATTTAATCGTATTTATTTCACATTATGATTTTTGGTAATTTTTAATTATTTTTAAAATCAATTTAAAACTGCTTTAAATCATGGCTTGTGATTTTGATGCCTTGCTAGTGTAACCTGAGAGACTGCCTAACATAGAGCCTGACCATGTCATTAGGATGATTGAATTATTATTTTTAGCCTAGGGGTATTTTGGTCATTTGGTCTCTTTGAATTATTTCATGATTTATTGTACTGGTGATTATTGAGTTTGACTTTTGACTAGCTGTGACTTAAGAGACTGTCCTAGATTTGACTTTGACTTGGTGACCTAGTTAACATGGTATGGACCCTAGTTTAACTTAAGTCAACTCAAGTTAGGACTCTTAGGATCAAGTTTGGAGTAGGAGAATTGGTGAATTGAACCATAGGCTAAGACTTGAGCTAGTTAGCTAGTACAACTTGGCCCATAACCATTAGACTAAACCCTAACCCTAATTTTCCACTTTATGACCAGCCACTAGGGCTCCCCCTTTCCCTATAAATATTCTCCTCCATGTTCTTGCCTCTTTTATTAAATTTTTACAAGTTTGAAGAAAGAGGTAAGAGCCTTCTTCCCCAATCCATAACTTCCTCATTTCAATTCCTTTTAAGCTCAAATCTTTTGCATTGGGTTCTAATTGATCCCTACTTTATGTTCATGGAGAGAAATCTTAGGTTTGAATCAATTTGGAGATATTGGCTAGCAAGGAGGAATCCCCAATTTGAAGCTTTTCCAAGCTTTTTGCACATGTAGTTAAAACCCTCTAAATTGACTTAAATTTCTATTTTTTTTGCATGTAGGGCTAGATCTAGGAGTCCCCTAGGTGTCCCTGAACTTTGGGTGGATTTCGTATCCGTTTGGTGCCCGTATCGGACACGTGTCGTATTATTTTGTAGGTGTTTGATTAAATGCCTCTATGGGTTTTAGTTTTGATTTTTGTAAAACTAATTATATAAATTTTTTGCTCTATATGTGTATATAAAATTTTGTGAAGACTGAATGGATTTTCGTGTCTCTTTCGTGTCCAAAATTGGACACGAACGTGTGCACGAGGACACCGTACAGTGTCCTGCTGCTCGGGCACTGTAGCGGACACGACACTGCACGTTTTGATACAAAATTTTGCACACACGTGCAGGCAATGACTGACAGCACGCTCACCAATTTTGAGGCAACTTCGTCGAGTAGTTTGTGAGAAATCTCACTCGCACGGGTCGGTGCCTGTCGTGCACGCGCGCAGGAAGTGCGTCTGATACGCACTGTTTTCTTAGACATGACACAATGTGGATTCGTTGCAGGCTATGGGACACATTCCCCTACCCTAGGCGAACCTAGACACATGATCACGAGACACGAGGACACCTGTGTCGTGTCCTAGACCTAGGTGAACACGTGCACGAGGCAGTGCATGCACTGTCCACTGTTTTGGGTTTGATACTTTAATTGACACTTCGTGTCCACTTTTGTGGACACGAATCACTTCCTAGACACGAGTACATGTATACCTAGTGTATGCACACACTGTTTAGGGTTACACCTTGTTAATTAATTTAATTTGATGTTTGAATGGGTTTCCTGATACCTCTTTTTTTTCCTGATTCAAGGTTAATCAAGTTTAATTAAGTTAAAATGGTTAATTCATGATTAATTTTAATGATGTTAATATACTAGCATGTGTGTTATACTAAGTTTTTGCCTCTGGGTTACTTGTAATGTTGGTTAAGTTGTTGTATGGGATTCGAGCATGGGCTTGGGTTGTGATAAATGTTATGATACCTGTTTTAGTTTCAGAGTTCTAGTTATTGGTTTCAGTTTTTCTAAGTATCTATTTATATTAGTTAATTTTACATATATGTAGTATACATAGGTATATACATACAGTCGGTTTTGGAATGGATGTAAATATCTGATGCATAGGTTGGATAACTGTGGTTCAATTCATATTGAATTGAACTGACAGTTATGAATTCCTGAGATTACCTAAGAACAAACCTGAGATTGGGGTTATCTCAATATGTGATTCACTAAAACTGAGTTTTACATATGTTTTAGAACTGATCATTAGGTATTTTTATGAACTATTGATTTGGGTTAAATGGGAAATCGAAATGTGTTCATTCTTCCAGTCACTGAAACACCCACACATATTTACTATTTTTTTTGAGTTCCTGAGAACTTCACTGTAATGAGGATTGGTAATGTAAACTAAAATCTGAGTTTTCACTGTTTGCAGTCCACACTTCCTATTAGGACAGCCCTCTATCTATGTGTCAGTCCCTCCTATAGTTCACAAACATTCACAAATTAATCCTGTCACATTGCCACTGGTTTCCTATCCTCCCTATCTCAAACACTGTTAGATATCCTGAGGCTGAGATAATTCTCATTCCTACTTTACACACCCTACAGATTTTCCTAGATATCATACACACACAATGTGATATGACACACAACACTGAGATGGTATGGTTGTTCACTCACTTATACATTTTCCTAGACTAACTGTCATTCACACACATGCACAGGCCTATATGTACACACACACACTGTTTGAAACTCACACAGATGACCCTGTGTACACACACTCTCCTTTCACTGTCAATTTTGTTCACTAATTAAGACTTAGGATCTGGTTTGATTCCTTCACCCTTGAGAACTGAATCCCCATAGATTTTGGTAGTTCCCTGTATACTGATTATGTGTATTGATTGGTATTTGTGTGAGGGACATCTCAATTTCTGAGATGTGGCTTGTATTGGGTAGATCTTGGTTGGCCTTGGCTGGAGTTTGCAGGAGCAGGCAAGGCATTGCCTTGGCTTGCCCTGTTTTGGCTTAGCCTGGCTTTTGCAGCAGGCAGCAGCAGTGGCTTAGTAGCAGCTTTACCTTGCCTTGGCTTGCACTGCAGGACCTTAGCAGTGGTTTACAGCAGTAGCCAGTAGCAGCAGTGGCTTGGTAGGAGTGTCTAGGATGTGTGGGTTCATATGTTGGTTGGACTTTTATTCGATTGATGTGTCGGATTTTGGATTCATTTGTATTAGATGGGCGGGGAAATACTTGATTAGACATGTGAACATTCCTACTATTCGAACCACCCCCTGTGAATATATTCGAACGATAGCCATTCTACACCCGGCCAGGTGTGTGATATGCCGGATTTACCCTTAGTCGTTTACATGTCTAACTAAGTATTTTAAAACATACTTGTAGAATTTATTCGAATCGTTGTTAGAACATTGTGAATCACTATTCGTATCACCTTATTCGATTCACCTTATTAGAACAATGATTAGAATCACATTCGACTCATCTTATATTAGACTCACATTGGAATTACACTAGACTTATATTTTACCATCTGAACTCATTATGTTACTCTAGTTCAGCTAGATCTTATTTTACAGTCTTCGTTGCTACGATTCTTCTCTTGTTTAGTTATTTTCTTTCCTTGCACTTTATTTGTCTTTCTTACCATCACCTGAATATAAACTGCGATATTCATCAATACAACTGTTTATAACTGCTTTATAGTTCTCTGTCATTTACTTGGGTTTTCTAGATGAGATTGTGCTCGTTCCTGTCCTGACTGGACCTGTTGAAAATATTACAGATGCTTGCCCTGAGGACATTTGCCCTACTTATCTTGGAGCAGGAGATGGCTTAGCTACCTATGGCCCCGACACTCAGGAGTGATCGGGAGACTAGCAAGTAGACTTGGTTTAGTTTTTTTTTTTTATGTTTTAGAACTTGAATTGTAATAACTTGAGATTCGAGTTTGTATTTGAGTTTGTTTGAGATATTATTATTTAGTAGTTTATAAATGTTGTTATTTAGTTTTTAGTTATAAACTACTGTGTTATCTTATCGTGCTTAGACTGTGATTGAGATTTCATTATATCTATACTTGTCCTCCGTTCGGAGTTGAGATTATGACAAGTACATTATATAATTGCGTGAGTTGTTGATTAGATAGTAACCTAGGACAGCGTTCTAATGCCGATACTGCGGCATAGGCTGGGCACTGTTACGTACTCGTACCCTCACATTGGGTGCGGGTCGTGACACATTTTTAGTGGTGGCCCATGCAGGTCGAGAGTCGCATTAGTACGATATCGTGGTAGTACGGCGACTTAGTTGTACTGCTGCGAGCCTGCGATAGGATTGAGAGATAGGCTTTAACGGAGAGGTACTCAATCACAGTTAGGACTACTTGAGAAGATTCCTGGGATGACCCTTGAGAATCTCATTATGAACTTCGATTTGAAAATCCTTTTCCTCTTGTCTTGATTCACCCTCTCTCCTTGATGTTTAAAGAATCGTAGACTATTAACTTTCTTCATCGTTATCCTTACTTATATTTTGTCTATCTTATGTTGCTAATTTAGCACCAGTTTTGCAAGCTTATCTTATTCGAGCTTGATCATGACATATTTTATTGGGGGCTGGCATCCACTAACATATTGTCTAATCAGAACTGGTGCATGATGGTCTGATCAACCTATTGCACTTTGGTTCGCTTCTCATATATTGTTCTACATGGAGGGAGACATAGTTAAAATTGCCCCAGAGTCTCATCCACGACAGCTTCGGCAATTCTCTTTTGAATTATTTCCATCGTCTATGAACCACGTATTGTACTTAATATCATCGCCTTTGAACTCATTATTGTTTTGCCTTTCACATATTTCAGATAGAAAAGGCACTGTACTTGATAGATCATCCCAAGGTATCATGTTTAGTTTTCCAATCCAAAGGAAGAAATTGTCTTATACTGTATTATTGGATTTCAATGCTATTGACACTCGTGCCTTAAACTTTCGATTTTGATCATCTTGGAATGGTAACCATTCATAATTAATTCCTAGTTGTCCTTACCAGTTTCATATAGGATGGTAGACTGTCCCTTTGCACCTCCTTTTAAGGGAGCTAGGCCACCTGTAGCTCAGCACCAGCGGGGTGGAGCTCTTGCGATGGCGGTCGAGGAGACCGACGCTGCAGGTGATGTGTTAGCATGTTTGTTCTTCTCATTCTTCCTCCCCACTTTCCTGTGTGATTCTATTAGTACCTGCCAGGATATAGTTGTGATTGCTAGATAGTGTTTGGTGATTATCGTGGAGGATGTGGCCGACGAAAGCGACGCGGCTTCGGCGGAGGTAGGTGTTTTCCGTTTTTCCTTGTCTCGGGTGGTTTGGTGTTTGGTGATTATCGGATTTTGGCGTTGATGGGGTTGTTGGTCGGAGGAACGGCGGGGTGGCCGTTGGCGGTTGTCGGGGGTGATGTCGGTGATGGTAGCAGTTGGTGACGGGGGTGGTTTTGGCGGATGGCGATGGCAGCAGTGGTGGTGGCTGGATTTGGCCAGGACTTGACAGTGAGAAGGTGGTGTCGGCAGAATTGGAGGCCGTGGGGTTGGGGACGGTTCTATGGGCGGTCGGGGTAGAGGGGGTCGGAGCCGAGACGATGACAGCAAGAGGCGGTGGTCGTGGCAGTAGTAGGTTTTAGGGTTAGGATAGGAAGAATCCGTGTCGGGGATGAGTTGCGTTGTGTCGAGAGTGTTCGACACGACGGGAGTGGAGGGTCGGATTTGTCGGCCTCGGGTCGGAAAATAATGTATCTGTACAATTTAGTGGAAAGGAAAAAAGAAAGGACACGGACACGATGTACTGCACGTTGTGAAATTTTGTTTGTGGATGAATAATAAATTGGAGGAGTACCTGCCTATTTATAGGATACGGGAATTCCCAATTAGATAAGAATTATGAGTAGCTTAAAACCCAAAATAGATAATTCGCAAATTTAATTTAAATCAAATCCAAATCTAATTTAAATCAAATTAAATTTTAGTTTAAAATCGAATAGGATAAATCAAATTCCAAATATAGATATTAATTTACTATTTTAAACACATCCATAAATCAAATCAAGATTTAAATTGGTACAATAATTTCAAAATATGTTTTCCAAAAATACTAATAATATTAATTTCGAAAATACACTATTATTTAAAATAACTAATAAATAATTACTAAATATATATGTAGGTACAAAATGATGTTCTCATAATTATGCTTTTCTTGCATACAATAAAAATATTATTTATTATTAATAATTGTGAGAAATGAAAGACTATATAAATAAAATAACAAACTTAAAAAATTTTGGAACGATAACAAAATAATTATTATGTATATTATTTTGAAACTTTTAAAAATAGAAAAATAATATTTTCAAAAATATGTACGCTCGCACATAATCGCACTCGTCGAGCAATTTCGAAGAATAAAATTTTCGTACACGACGTACAATACGACTACGTGACGTACAATACAAAAATTTAATTCAATACTAAATTTAAAAAAAATTAGTAGAAATTTTAGGGGTTTTACATCCTACCCAACTTAAAAGAATTTCGTCCTCGAAATTAAAAATTAGTAGGGGGTGAGTGGACACAAGGGGGTATCAATGGGGATCCAACGATGACAATGTTTTCATAAAATTATGTCGTAAGAAATCACGATGTAGGTCGTAGAAAAATAATACGATATGGTCGTAATCTAGATTGACGATATGATTTAAGAGACGATTGTAATCACCCTTAAATTCAAGTGATTAGAAAGTCAAGATTGTAGCTTTAGGGTCGAGGGAAAGGTCGAGTAGTTCAAAACAAAGATATGGCAACATCGAGTGTTAATGGTCATAGGTGATATGATAGCTAGAGGAAGTTCTAGTATAACGCCTTCGTCCTTCTAAAATAGGTGAAGGCGAAAGCAATATAGAGTTCGAATGAGGCATTTAACGGATACGAATACGTGATTCAAAGACGAACGAATAATTTCAAAAGAATTGTCAAGGCAGTCGTGGATGGTATTGTAAGGGCCAAGTTTAATTATGTCCCCATCCACGTAGAGTAATAGACAAAAGCGAACCAAAGTGCACTTGGTTGATCAGACCATTATGTACCGGTTCTGAATAGACAATAGGCTAGTGAGCGCTCAATAGCATATGTCATGAACAAACTCGATAAAGAATAAGCTTGCAAAAACTAGGCTACATTAGCATCATTAGTCAAAACGGTAAATACATAGGTACGAGAGATTAAGATTTAAAGAAGGTATAATGATTCTAAGTCATACAGTCGTCCTATAGTCTTCTTGTCCAAGTCCTTGGTCGGCTAGACGGGTTAGGTCCTCTAGATTCTAGGATCTAAATAAGCTTGCTAATATAGGTCACTAGGTCAAAGGGTTGCTAGTTCATAAGGTATTCTACCCAACTTAAAGAATTAAACTAATGGTGTTTTGGGACAACTAACTAGTAGGGTCGATCTCTAGCAAGCACGAAGGGAAGATAAGAATAGGGATGGAAGGAAGCAAGCAAGATGCAATTGATGAGTCAAACGGTAGATAAAATCAAGGAAAGAGGTCAAGTTTGTGGATGAGATCCTAGACTTCTAATCCTATACGCAGGCTTGCTTGGTACGGTAAAGTAACCAAACAATTTATCTTGACCTGCATGGGCCACCACAAAAACATGTAACGCCCCAGTCCCAAAATACGTAGGACTAAGAACGTAGACATGCCAGCTGTATTTATACGAAGTATACTCCAATATATGGAAATCCTCGTATAAATACATAAGCTGTAAAATGCAGTAGAACCAAACTAATCTCATCCACACAAAATATATGAATAAAAGATATCATATAATCAACTATGAAATTGTCATTTGGTACATGTAGTTGGGCGGAGACAAATCCACTACCAACGATGAAAAGAAATACATAACAAAAGAAAAATTTTGGCGAGTGAAGCGAAGATGGTCCAAATGCAATCATCCTCGAAGAAATAGCGATGACCACGGCTAAAGCTAGAGCACCTGCGAAAAGACAATAGCACACACACCTAGCAAGATGACCAGGTCCTCAGAGGGACGTAACAAGACACATAATATCATGCCAATAACTGAATAAATAAAGCTCAACAGAAAAGTATATGTCTAAACAAATAAAGGTCCTTAACCATTCTATGTGTTAATGCATTTTGAAGACAACGTTCCACACAAGGGCTCCCGAAGCTAGAAACACGGCACATTAGCATTTCAACCAAGGCACTAGTGGCGTCTAGAGAAAAGTAAATGAACGGCCCATTAGCACTCGAGCGAGAACTAAGGGGCATCTAGAGATAAATAAATGCACGGCCACTAGCTCTTGGGTGAGTCACTAACGGCAGCTAGAGGAAAGTAAATGCACGGCACATTTGTGTTTCAACCGAGGCACTAGTGGCATCTAGAGAAAAGTAAATAAATGCACGGCCACTAGCTCTCGACTGAGTCAAAAATGGCAGCTAGAGAAAAGTAAAGGTGTGAAAGCCCCTGCGCCTAATAACTGTCTTCATCCCCCCCATGCACTACTCGTGCTGAATCCACATCACGACATTCCTAATAACTGCTAAGTCGCTAAGTCTTCTAGACAACCATAACTATTTAGCAGTTATTGCCTATCGTACGGCATGTGCGCACCGATGGCCAGTCGATACGTACGTCCGAGATCTATATGAGACTCGTGACTCGTGATACACAAGTGTCAGGGCCAATGAATGCGACACAAACAAAGGTAGTCCCTTAACTCTAGGCCAAATGCAACTAAAATATAATAATTTGCAAGTACAATTTATATTTTCTAGAATAAGTACATGCATGATATTGAGCAAGAAATTAAACAGTAAAGGCAAGGTGTCTTGCATGGTAGGACGACTGGTGTGCTGCGATAACCCTGGTGGCATGAACTGCGACTTTGGTGTAACAACTACACAAGGGGACCTCTGTTGGTGGTACAGACCGGTGGATCGGGTCCAGAACGGTCAATTTAGTTAGTGTGGACATATGGTAGGACAGAATTGGCGAGAGGATAGGAAAAATGGGATTAGTCATGGACCGCAAGATAATCGAAGGGATTCACGGAGAGAATACTTATATTATTTTGAAAAATAAATACTTGAATATATATCCTTACTAGTTAAAATAATTTTTAATAACTATTTGAAAATAGTTTACACATATCACAAAATTGGAAACTATATTTTATTAGTCCAAAATATTTTTAGGCTACAAACTCTAAGTTATACATAAATAGAAATATATGTTTTTATTACTCACAAATACTTTAGATAAATATTTTGGAAAGTCTATAAAATTATTTAAGGCTAAAATCTAATATTAGTCAAATATAGTTTTGTAAAACTATCTTTTAAAATAGTTAAAAATTTCTATAAATCAAATAATGACCATAATAATACATAGTGTACACATGTACATATAATATTAATTAGTAAGAACACTATTACTATTATTGTAAAAATAACATAACAAGGTAATAATAATAATAATAATAATAATATTAATAATAATAATAATAATAATACTAATAATAATAATAGTAATGATAAAATAATCATATGATAATAATAATAATAAATAAATAAGTAATAATAATAATAAAAAATTTACAAACCATCCTCCCTGGCTTGTGCGAATTAACAGAAGAGGGGGGGTTTTCATAAAAAGAAGAGGGAAATAATTTAGAGAGGGGAGAGAGAAAGAGATTGGGCACGGGGGTTTCAGTGGGGGCTGCGCGGCTCGCGGCGGACGCGCCAGGAGGGCGCGGGTGGCGATGCGGGCGGCGCGTTCGCGCTTGCGCGGTGGAGTCTCCAGTGTGGCGCGGGATCGGGGTTCGAGCGGGGCGGATGGTCGGAGGAGATGGATGAGAGGGGGTGGCTCGGCCGCGGCGGTAGCGAATCGCCAGGGGCGGCGAGGAGGTTGCTGTGCCGGGCGGAGAGGAGCGGGCGGAGGCAGTTTTGATCGGTCGGCGACGCGGACTGGAGGCGAGAGGCGAGCTAAAGGGAGAGCTGGACGGAGGGAGGGCTAAGATGGCCTGAGGGGTCGAGGCGAGAGCCAGGGGAGAGAGGAAGACTCGGGGAAGGGCTCTGCCGGCGCTCCGGCCTGGCGCGGCGGTGTGGTGGTTAGGGCACGAAGGGGGCGGTGGAGGCAGTAGATCGAGGGAGACCTAGTGAGAGAGAGGGAACGAGTGGAGTCGCCGGCGTCAGGGCTAGGCAGCGCGGGCGAAGAACGGGGAGCGGGACGCTCGTCCTGTTTTGCTCGGCCACGGTTGGCGGAGCTCGGCGAGAGCGATGGCACCGGCAGCGAAGAAGCTGGTGAGGGCCACGTCTGGGGTTCGTACACACGACGACGGCGGTCGAACCTGGGCCAGCGCGGCTCACCGAGTCTAGGGTTCTGGCTGACGACGTGGCGGTAGAAAATCTAGAGACGTCGAGGGGACTCAGGGTTGGCGGTGGAGGGCTTAACGTGGAGGATGTGGCCGACGAAAGCGACGCGGCTTCGGCGGAGGTAGGTGTTTTCTGTTTTTTCTTGTCTCGGGTGGTTTGGTGTTTGGTGATTATCGGATTTTGGCATTGATGGGGCTGTTGGTCGGAGGAACGGCGGGGTGGCCGTTGGCGGTTGTCGGGGGTGATGTCGGTGATGGTAGCAGTTGGTGACGGGGGTGGTTTTGGCGGATGGCGATGGCAGCAGTGGTGGTGGCTGGGTTTGGCCAGGCCTTGACAGTGAGGAGGTGGTGTCAGCAGAATTAGAGGCCGTAGGGTTGGGGACGGTTCTATGGGCGGTCGGGGTAGAGGGGGTCGGAGCCGAGACGATGACAGCAAGAGGCGGTGGTCGTGGCAGTAGTAGGTTTTAGGGTTAGGATAGGAAGAATCCGTGTCGGGGATGAGTTGCGTTGTGTCGAGAGTGTTCGACACGACGGGAGTGGAGGGTCGAATTTGTCGGCCTCGGGTCGGAAAATAATGTATCTGTAAAATTTAGTGGAAAGGGAAAAAGAAAGGACACGGACACGATGCACTGCACGTTGTGGAATTTTGTTTGTGGATGAATAATAAATTGGAGGAGTACCTGCCTATTTATAGGATATGAGAATTTCCAATTAGATAAGAATTAGGAGTAGCTTAAAACCCAAAATAGATAATTCGCAAATTTAATTTAAATCAAATCCAAATCTAAATGCAAATCTAATTTAAATCAAATTAAATTTTAGTTTAAAATCGAATGGGATAAATCAAATTCCAAATATAGATATTAATTTACTATTTTAAACACATCCATAAATCAAATCAAGATTTAAATTGGTACAATAATTTCAAAATATGTTTTCCAAAAATACTAATAATATTAATTTCGAAAATAGACTATTATTTACAATAACTAATAAATAATTACTAAATATATATGTAGGTACAAAATGATGTTCTCATAATTATGCTTTTCTAGCATACGATAAAAATATTATTTATTATTAATAATTGTGGGAAATGAAAGATTATATAAATAAAATAACAAACTTGAAAAATTTTGGAACGATAATAAAATAATTATTATGTATATTATTTTGAAACTTATTAAAATAGAAAAATAATATTTTCAAAAATATGTACGCTCGCACATAATCACACTCGTCGAGCAATTTCGAAGAATAAAATTTTCGTACACGATGTACAATACGTCTACGTGACGTACAATACAAAAATTTAAATCAGTACTAAATTAAAAAAAAATTAGTAGAAATTTTAGGGGTTTTACAACGAGGATGAGGCTGGTGTTGACACTTTTTATGGGACAGCTCTAAATGACACCTGTGATCCGGATTTCCAGCCGGATCCACTAGCTATAGAGACTGAGGCTCCCTAGTCTAGGTTTTTATTATTTCTGTCATTTGAGATCTGGATTGTATATGTTCTTTCATATTCTGTAGTTGAGACTTTGTATTTCTGGATGTTTGTTGAGTTGTTATCTTAGACACTTAGACTCTTCTGATCATCTGTATTTCATTTTGAGTTCTATATCATATCGTGCTTCTTCTTCCTTAGTTGTGATTGAGTTTACATTCTGCTATGTCACCCCCATTCGGGGAGTATAAATTGCTTAGCATTACACTGTTAGATGCATGAGACCTAGGACAGCGTTCTACCGTCGACACTGCGGCGTAGGCTGGACGTACCTACGTCTCGTGCCCTTAATCTAGGGTGCGAGTCGTGACAGTAGGTGTTCCGGAGTACAAGACCACGGGCGATGCTCTGAATCATGCTCTCCGCCTTGAGAGCCAGTACCCTCCTGTTGCTGCAGACTTTGTGCACAATTCCAATCACAAACGTCCTAGCCATACGGGAGACAACAACTACACATCAAAGCATCCAAACCATGGCGGCTACCACGGACACAACCCACGACCCCGCTATGCCAAGTGCAACTCCGTTGGACACAACACAGACAAGTGCTTCGTCCGCGAAGGAGGATGCTACTTTTGCGGAGAAAGGGGCCAACGAGCTCGAGATTGCATGGCTCGAAGACAACATCGTAATATCCCGCCACAATAAAACCGTCAAGAGAATCGAGGACAGGCTCCCCGACCTCCTCAGCCCACTCAACCCAACAACCAAGACCGACGTCCTACTGCTCAAGGGCGCGTCTTCGCCCTGACTCGGGACGAGGCATTCGCCTCCGACATTATTGTAGTAGGTATATTGAATTTCAATAATGTACCTGCTCGTATGTTATTTGATTCAGGCGCTTTGCATAGTTTCATATTGGCAGACTTCACCATCAAGCACAAATTTCCTGTAATGTCGTTAGACCTTGATCTTAGCGTAAGTATGCCTTCGGGCGTGCCACTACTCATAAATTTAGCCTGCGGGGGAGGAACCATATGTATTGGGGGTCAAAAGATCGATCTTTATGCGATAGTTCTAGATATGAAGGACTTCGATATCATACTGGGCATGGATTGGCTCGATCCTTTCAATGCTACTATCGACTGCGCAGGAAAGAGGGTCATCTTTCGCATACCTGGAGTGCCCAAATTCTGCTATTCGTGTGGTGAAGCATCGCCGACCTGCATGGTGATCTCGGCAATTTCTGTTCGAAAGTTACTTCATTCCGGATGCAAATGCTACTTGGCGTCCGTTCGTGACATGAGACAGGATGGTACAAATGCGGGTCAGACCGATGTTATGGCAGAATTCCCAGACGTGTTCCCGGACGAGCTACTCGGTATGCCGCCCGATCAAAAAATTGAGTTCACTATCGATACATTTCCTGTCACCCGATCGATCTTGAAAGCTCCGTACAGAATAGCCCCTGCAGAATTGAAAGAACTGAAGGCACAACTACAGGAATTACTCGACAAAGGGTTCATCCGTCCGAGTGTCTCTCCGTGGGGTGCGCCCGTGCTATTTGTGAAAAAGAAGGATGGATCGATGCGGCTCGGCATCGACTATCGGAAATTGAATAAAGCCACCATCCAGAACAAATACCCCCTGCCCCGCATCGACGACTTGTTTGACCAGCTCCAAGGTGCAACGGTGTTTTCGAAGATTGATCTGCGATCGGGTTATCACCAAATCAAAGTTAAGGCAGATGACATACCGAAGTCTGCCTTTCGCACTCGCTACGACCACTACGAGTTCTTGGTAATGCCATTCGGTCTGACAAATGCCCTTGCCGTCTTCATGGATCTAATGAATCGGGTGTTCCGTTCGTTTGTTGATAAGTTCGTAGTAGTCTTCATCGACGAAATCCTCGTCTACTCGAAGGATCGAGCGCAACATGCAGAACACCTACGGACGGTACTCCAAACTCTTCAAAAGAATAAATTATATGCGAAGAGGAGCAAGTGCGAATTCTGGCTGAACAGCGTCTCATTCCTTAGGCACATCATCTCCGTCGCGGGCATCGTAGTCGATCCGAAGAAAGTCAAGGCAGTTGCTGATTGGAAACGGCCCGCATCAGTTAGCGAAATTCGAAGCTTCCTATGCTTGGCGGGATACTACCGACGCTTCGTGAAGGACTTCGCGAAGATTGCTTCGCCGTTGACTCGCCTCACCCAGAAAGGAGTCGCATTCGAGTGGTCAGACGACTGTGAAGCTTCCTTCCAAGAGCTCAAACAACGGCTCGTTTCGGCCCCGATACTTGCTCTTCCTGAAGGGACTGAGGGATTTCAAATCTTCAGCGATGCTTCTGGCCAGGGCTTGGGGTGTGTGCTCATGCAGCGGGATAAGGTAATATCTTTTGCTTCTCGACAGTTGAAGCCGCACGAGAAGAACTACCCCACGCACGACCTAGAACTAGCGACAATTGTGTTCGCGTTGAAGCTATGGCGTTACTATCTCTATAGCGTGGCGTGCAGGATTTATACGGACCACAAAAGCCTCAAGTATCTCTTCACCCAGAAAGAACTGAATTTGTGGCAGAGGCAATGGCTTGAACTGATCAAAGACTACGACTTATCAATCGACTATGCTGGTCAAAGAAAATGTTGTAGCGGATGCGCTGAGCCGGAAGTACTTAGCTTCGTTATGATCAACGATCGACTGCTGCATGACTTGAAAGGAATGGGCATTGAGCTCCGAGTTTGTTTTAGAGACGTAAAGCTGGCACAACTGCGACTGAAGCCTAGCCTATTGGAGAGAATCAAGTCTGCTCAGAAGGATGACCCATACCTGGAGAAGATGCGAAAGCTGATATCGACAGGAAAAGCGTCCGACTTTGCAGAAGATGAGTCAAAAGTGTTGCGAGTGAAGGGATGGCTATGCGTTACGGATGACGCAGAACTTAGAAAGGAGATAATGTCTGAGGCGCATTATACAAAATATTTTTTGCATCATGGTAGCACCAAGATGTATATAGACCTCCGCGTTGTCTTTTGGTGGCACAGCATGAAGAGGGACGTAGCGCTCTTTTTGTCGAAGTGTATGGCCTGTCAGCAAGTCAAAGCCGAACACCAGCAACCGGGCGAGAAGATGCAGAACCTTGCCATTCCAGAGTGGAAATGGGATCATGTCACTATAGACTTTGTTGTTGGCTTACCGAGGATGCCGCGGGGAAATGACGCCGTCTGGGTCATCGTCGATCGACGAACCAAGTCAGCGCACTTCATAGCCATTACAGTTACTTGGAGCGTCGATCGCCTTGCTCAGATATACCTTGATGAAATAGTTCGGCTGCACGGGGGTCCCAGTATCTATCATCTCGGATCGGGATGGACGGTTCGTGGCACGCTTCTGGAGTAGTCTTCATTCAGCATTGGGGACCAAGTTGAAGTTTAGCTCAGCTTATCATCCTCAGACTGACGGCCAAACATAGCGTGTGAACCAGATTCTCGAAGACATGTTACGACTCTGTGCGATCGACTTGAAGTCAAGCTGGGACGTTCATCTACCGTTGGCCGAGTTTGCATACAACAACAGCTATCAGTCCAGCATCCAAATGGCGTCGTATGAAGTCTTGTACGACCGGAAGTGCAGGTCGCCCATTTGCTGGGATGAAGTCGGGGAACGACAGATACTTGGCCCGGAACTGGTGGAGCAGACGGTGCAGAAGGTCAAGTTAATACGGGAGAGATTGAAGATAGCACAAAGTCGACAAAAGAGCTATGCCGACACGCATCGATGCCCCCTCGAGTTCTCGGAAGGCGACCACGTATTCCTGAAAGTAATGCCCATGCATGGAGTTTCCAGGTTCGGTGCGAAAGGAAAATTGAGCCCAAGATTTGTTGGTCCATTCAAAATATTGAAGCGAGTTGCCCCGGTAGCTTACCAAATCGCCTTGCCGCCTGCATTTTTGGAGGTACACGACGTCTTCCATGTCTTACAATTGTACCATTACGTGCACGATCCGAGCCATATGGTACAATTGGGTCAGCTGGATCTGAAGGCAGACTTGTCATATGTCGAAGAGCCAGTACAAATATTGGAGAGCAAGGATAAACTTCTCTGCAACCGTGATATTCCTTTCGCCCGCGTCCTCTGGAGAAGCCACTCGGTCGAGGAGTCGACGTGGGAGCTTGAGTCAGAAATAAAGAAAAAATTTCCTTCATTGTTCTCGTAGAGGTAGGTTCTATTCTTAAGTTTCGAGGAAGAAACTTTTTCTTAGTTGATTATGGTGTAGTGCCCCGTCCCTACATCGTGCCTTGTTCTTCGTCCACAGGGTGCGCGAGAAAGGAACACTGTCGCTATCGATTCGGTCGGGACCGATAGGTCGGGATCAATCGAATCGATCGAACGGGAACGGTTGAATTAAGATCTATTACCCATTATGGAATGGCTTCTTCGAAACCAAGTCCTATATTCAGCGGGTAGCGCCTCAAGGATTGACTCTGCGGCTGAGTCGGGAGAGACCTCTCGTTGCTCTGTTTTTTATGCCGCTTGCGTTAGTTTTGGCTTGGTTTTCTGAATGCGTTTTCGTGAATATTTTTGATGGTTTTTATGGCTTGTATTTCGAACTCGTATTTCCTATCGAACTTCTTGAATAATACAGTGTTCTAATCGATTGCTTGTGCGATTTTAGGTAATCGCGTAGGCGACGTCTAGCGTGACCAACAATTTCTCTCGCCTGAAGTAAACTCAAGGTGAGTGGCTGACCTTTCTCTCATCGACACCTTCTTAGGTCAATCAATGATGTTTGTTGCGAATGAAAGGATACATGCAAGGGCACAAACAGGATAAAATGATCAAGTTTTCAAAGAAAATATAGGCTATATCTTAATAACTAAAAATATGTCTTTGCACGGTCATGGACAACTTGTCGACAAGGTGATAGTTTCCTCGAGCGACAATCTGGGGCCACGGGACTGTTTCGGCCTAGAAGAAAATGGGGTATAGTTGTGCTGGATCTTAGCACGGGTTAAGCGGAAACTTGCAGCAGGGCTCGCTACTTGCGTTGTAAGGACCCTGATTAACAAAGCTATACGTCTAGGATGGCTTGTTATGTCAGTGACCAATCACACGTAATATTGCACTTGGTATGAAAATGATAACAATTGACAGGGAAGAACATGAAAAGTTTCATAAGGTGCGGTGCGGTCCGTCGTGGGTAAGTTTCAACGTATTTCACATTATGCTTGTCATATGCTTGTTTGAAATTCATTAGGATGGTTAGAAACATTCATACACTAAGTCATATAAACTCTTCAACAAAATGGGAGCTTGGAACTTAAATAGCCACGCACCAGTACAAAGTGTAATGTATTGATACTCGCTCTCCACGCAGGTACCCCGAACCACGAAGGGCGTTCCACTTAAAGCTCAAGGCAGCACGAACACTTTTGATGCCTCGTCCGTGTGTTGAAGGCTTGTTTCTGAATCCTTTTGAAGACTCCGCACTCAGTACAAAAGAAGAAAAAGATGACAACTCAACTTCTCTCGATAGCAGGTAGAAAGTGTAGTTATTTTGATTGTAAAAAGAGATGTAATGTATGAAACGACTATCTCATCAGCATTCGTTTTGTAATCGAGTCATGCCCGCACGGCAATGATAGTAATAGAGTCACTGTAAATGAAGTCTTATTATCAATGAAAAGTTTACTTCTATTTCAAATGTGTAAATCAATTATCTCTGCGTACTCTAACATGATGTTGTGTTTCGGATAACCTTATGACTATGCCTTGTGCGATCGCAACTTAGGTTCGCACGACATCACGCCCGGGGGTCAACTATCGATTCTACGGAATCGGGACGTGACAGAGATGCTCTTAAAATATGTAAAAGGTTTTTGTTAGTGACTATGTGGGGGCAAACTTTATTGGATTTTGGCGGACAACCGAATCAAATAAGAGATTCACTTTTATTTGAAAAAAAAGAACTTTTTGATTTACCCTCCACTTTGTTCATCCGAATTAAGGATACATCCACAGTTTTGCATTAATGTACAACACCCCTAATATGGACAAAATTTGAAAAAATGGACCAAAATGTCCTTGCCTTTTCCTCTTTCGTCTCAACCCCCCCCCCCCCCCGCGGCCACCGCCACCGCCACCGCTTCCCGTCTCCGCCGGACGCTCCCCCTCCCCGCCGCCGCCTCCGCCCCCCCTCCCGCCTCCGCTCCCCCTCACCGCAGCAGCAGCGGCGACAAGTGACGGAGGCGGGGGGGGGGAGGAGAGGAAAGAGGAAGAAGAAAATGGGAGGGACATTTTGGTCAATTTTTTTTGGTCAAAACGGTTGACCGTTAATTTCTGACGGAATCCATCCAAAGTGGGGGGTGTTGTACATTAATGCAAAACAGTGGGATGCATCCTTAATTCGGGTAAACAAAGTGGGGGGAGGGGACAAGTCAAAAATTTCATAAAAAAAACGACTTGGTTTCGATATGATAAAATACTAAAAAAATTATTCTATTTTGGTTTTAGGTTTTGATTTTGGTCCAAAACAAAAAATAGAATGTCTAATACAATTATGTAAATATCATCTATTTTATGCATACTTTATGATTAAAAATATGTACAACTATTATACAAAATAATAATTTTATTTATGTATTTTAAAGTCCAATTTTTATAATTAATAACTAGTCTAACTTTGGGCCAAACTTTGAAATATAACAAATGTATGAATAAAAATTATATTTTTTAAAATATAATTTAGCGATAATTTTATTGTGTCCGATCCGTTAAACAATAAAAAATAGTTCAAACGAATAAATCGATTCGATTCGAGTTCGGTTATAGCTAAATTCGATTCATTTTTAGAAATTCTATTATTTTGACTATTTCAGTACGATTTAAACCGAATAAACAGAACACCCACCCTAGTGACTATTGTCCAAAGTGTACGTAATGTGAATGAACAAGTCCTAGAAAATGGAAAGTGAGCCACTGCCACATACAAATCTATATACATACTAAAAAAGGGAACATGGTAAAAGCCTGGGTAAAGTGCAAACGAACCCTCCTTAGATTTGCATTTAAAGAATCCTAGTTAAAAAAAATCTCATATTTTTATTTTTGTTCAATTTGCACCTCTGCCGTCAACAATCGTTAAAATACGTCTGAAAAGATGATTTTATCCTCCCCCACTCTCCCCCCTTCCTTGTCTATCCGGTGGTGGGGACGGACGAGCGGGGCCGGCCAGAGGGGGTAGAGGGTGCCGGCCATAGAAGGGAGGAGGGAGGGGGGAGGGTTCAAGGGGTGTCGGCCGGTGAAGGGAGGGGGGTCGAAGGGCCGACCAACGAAAGGAGGAGGGGGTGGGTCGAGGGTGCCGGCCAGCGGAAGGAGGGGGCGGGTCGAGGGGGGCCTGCCGGCGGAGGGAGAAGGGGGCGAGTCGGGAGGGGGGGGGAGGAGGCCGACGGAGGAAGGAGGTGGGCTGACTGGTAGGGAAGGGAGGGTATTTTGGGTATTCTTTTAATTATTTTAAAAGTCGTTTACGGCCATTTCTAACGGCTACTAGATGGTAAGGACTTTTTGCCGACGCAAAAAATCTAAGAAGGGATCAATTATATTAGTTTTCTAACAAGTTTTATTTTGTTAACGAGATAAATCTAAGAAAAGTTGGTTTACGCTTTACCCTAAAAGGGTCGTTTGTCAATTACAATTCCCTAAAAGCCTCGGAATTGTCATTCTCAATTTCTTAGGGCTTTGCATCCGAACCAACGGTTCATATCAACTAATTAATCCCCTAAAAGACCAAAAGCCCCTCCCCTTCAGCAAGCAAAATTGAAGTAAGATTTTCACAAAGCTAGTTCAACCCTAGAAACTCTAATCCCTTTCTTGAGGCAAGATCAAGGCTCGCCCGGAGGTTCAGTTGTCCTAACCAGATTGTAGGTTGCACCTTGAAAATCGTGGCGATCTGGAGGATTCAGTTGTCCTAACCGGGATGTGGGTCCCAACTTGAGATATAAAGATGGGATGGGTTGTCCTAGCCGAACCGTAGGTCGTACCTTGAGATATAAAGATCAATATCCGTCTAGAGGGTTGGGTTATCCTAACCCTTGTTAGCAATTCAACAAATAAAAAAATTAGGATGACAAAAACACGTATAAATTGCCGCAGTTTAAATAAAATACGTTAAAAAATTGGTCAAAATATTTGACAAATAGAAATATTGAAGTTAGAAGTTTCACATTCTTAAACATGTTGTCAAATTTGGTTAACTAAACTGGCTTCCATCACGCTTTTTTGGCCAAATTTTTCAATAATTTATAAAGAACACGTTTAAAACTTCGCATAGTTAAATTTTAAGTACTGATTCAAATCTTTCAAAAGTACGCAACTATTAAACGTTTCTGAAAGATACAAAAAAAAAATTCGTGATAATACAAATTTTATTCGTGTGACTACTGACAAGGGTCCTAACCAGATCGTATGTCACACCTTAGAGATATAAATATAAGTTTAAGTTGAATCTAGAGTAGGTCGGTCCAAAAATAAAAAATAACTTGAAAAGTTGTCCTGTGGAGAGAGATTGTCCAAATCCAAAATTTTGTCAAAATTATCTTTGGACCAATTTTATTATTTTAATGTACCAGTTTGGTTATACAGGAATACCTACATGACCTTTGTCATATATAAGGGCCCTATATTCATGTCATGTCATGTCCAGCCTCCCAAAACTCCTATAAAATTAAGCTCAGCTTTAGGGAAAAATTTTCAGGAGTAGCCGAATCCTTCTAACTCATAATCATGGCATTATGAGAAACATGGCTAGGCTTCCACCTCGGAAAAGCTGTGTGTTTTGCTAGAATCCAAGTGGCACTTGTTAGCAACAAAACAACTAACCTTGGAAAAAAAATCTTGGAGCCTAAAACTGTTTAAATTTTAATAAAATTTCAACATGATAAACGATTATCATTATACCGAGGCTTATATATATATATATATATATATTATATATATATATATATATATATATATATATATATATGAAAAGGGATTCGTATTTTCTCACTTTTTCGTCTCCAAACATTTTCATTTTATCAACTGTCGGATCTTGTTTAAGTCATCTAATCTTAACTGTTGAATTGAACTATTCAAATCAATCGTTAAGCTTAGATGACTTAAACAAAATCCAACAGTTGAATATGGAGATGCTTGAGGATACAAAAGAATAGGAATGTGGATCCTCTCTCTCTTCTCTCTCTCTCTATATATATATATATATATATATATATATATAATATTTAAAAAATAATATAATTTTTTTAAACAAGCTCCTTTTTTATTGATCAAGGCTCAAAATGCCAAAGCCCGAGACGTATACAAGCCAAAAAGAAGCCTATACAAGTATACCAACAAAAAGGACAAAAGGGAGGCAAAACGACTCAAGGTACCAACGCGGACCAGCGCAGAAGAGCTGTGGGAGCACAGGGCGCTCTGCTTACGGCATTGGCGATAGACTTCCCGAGTGAGCTCGTCGACAGAGTATTGGTGTTCGTATCTAGCTTTGTTGCGATTTTTCCAAATCGCCCACGTAGCGGCCGCTGCGATGATCCGGTGGCCGTGGGAAGCTGAACCCCATGAGTCCGCGAGATCGTGGAAGCGACCGCCCTCTGGTTCTATACTGAGTTGCCGATTAAGGGTTCTCCAGATACTGGTCGGCAGGGCCCCTTGACAGAGTAGTCGATAGTCTCCGTCTGACGGTCGATGCAGCAATTGCAGGCCGAGGCTAGGCTAATCCCAATGGTGTTGAGGATATCATCGGTAGCCAGTTTCTTCCTGATGACTCTCCACATGAGGAAAGACCACTTCTTAGGAATACAGGTGTGCCAATAGTACACGCAGACATGATGTGGACGCCCCACTCCTTGGCTAGCGATTCTCAGACCTCACCAAAAATTCCCCCGAGGCCTCGAGTGTCCACCTCAGCGCATCGTTATCGCTACCAATACGAAGCCCGTTCGGTCGAATGCACTCCGCAGATTCGATCTCGGCCCATTCGCGGATCTTGTCCCAGTACCAGTCTTCCGTAATGGGGTTCCATAAGTCTCTGATCCTGCTGTTGCTCGGGGTCTCAGTGAGCATCGGGATCAAGCTATCCCCGGTCTATCGCTCCCGGAATGGATCCGACTCTCCATTGCCCAATTGAAGTCTAATAGCGGGTTCAGCTAATTCACGCCCGCATCTCTCTCTCTCTCTCTCTCTTCTCTCTAATATATATATATATATATATATATATATTCTCTCTCCTCTCTCTATAAATATATATAATATATATTGAAGTAAAAGGGTAATTTGTATTAACTAAAGAGTGGGTTTACAACTATCACATATGACTCACTGTACAAAGTAGGACTCAGTTCCTTTCCGCGTCAGCCAACTCCTTCCAGACATGTAATGTGTCTTTCAATGTCGTTCATGATCCCGCGTATGGATGTGTGCGTTTCTTTAAAAATTCTTTGATTCTTTCTCGCCAAATATGCCATATTGCCACTAGCAATCGAATTCTACCTTTTGTATATATTTTTGCTCCCTGGCTTTTTAAATTAGCTATCTCACCAAACTATACTATGCAACCTGGGATCTCCAGCTCTGGTAATGCCAATTCGGTCACAGTAATGATTCCAGATAATTTCTGAAACTGCACATGTGAAGAATAAGTTGTCACGCCCCAGAACCAGAATACTGGAGAGCGGGGGCAGACACAGCCAGCTACGTATATTGAAATAGAATACGTCTCAACAATACGGTCACGGCTGTCTAGATATGAGGATTTACTACAAGCCAGCAGTCTTAAGGTCAAGCCTATCGTCTCAATCTCAAGCAATTAACAGAGTTACAAGATGTTAGAGCATCAAATATATATATAAGGCGTCCCAAATATTACATATTGGATGATCATGAAGCTAGCCGTACAAAATGATAGGACTAGCAAGAGTTCAGTCATACATGATCAACCCTAGGATTTGTTAATCATGTTACAGCCGTAGGCAGACAGTAAGGAATTGTGCATCGAGTAACAGGTGCTCGTCGGCAAACGCCTCAAAGAATAAATTTACATATAAGTGGGTGAAACAAAAGGGGAAGACCCACTCGTAGCTCGGGTTCCGTCTAGTTGTCACCATTGGGCTGGAAGCTCGGTAGATCCTCGGGAGCCGCTCGAAATCTGGCCATAAAAACCAGCTGGGTCAAACCCCAGAAAGAGCAAGTGCCACAAGGGAGGCCACAAATAAGAACAAAAGCCAGCATATCAAAACATAAGAATAAAGGAAAGTACAAGAAAAAAAGTAACAGAGCGCATAACGACTAGGGACGTGGAACCATTCCGGGAGCCAGGTTACAATCCTCAAACCAAACAAGGACCGGGATTGTACCCCTTCGCCTGAATAGCTCACTGTCTCTACCCATTTATCGTTAGAGATAAGTAAAACAATCATGATCAAGGGTTCCAGGTACAGGGGCTAGACAAGACTCTAGACAGGGCTGGACACCATTCATTCACAATCGGCCAAGCAAGTACTACGGCTTACTACTTTAACTAACTAGGGTTATCACAAGCCTAATTACTAACAAGATGCAAGTGAGAAACTCCCAGTCCCAAGCCCTGCAGACCATCCAGTTATCCTTCCGCGGGTTGAGAGTTATAGGTGGGTACATCGCCCGGGAGACAAATGTACCCTTAGGTGACTTAGAGGGTGCAACACATGACAGTGTGCTGGAAATGTGCTCTACTCGTCGGCAAGCTACAAGTCCATTAATGCCTCCAGATAACGAGACTGCCTGTGACCGGGAATTCTCCATGTTCTAATTCGGCCTACTCATTACCTAATCCAATTTTAGTGTGAGTCCCTGGCCGTGGTACCCAGGGAGTCACCCCTTAGACATGATGCAAGACAAGACAAGTGATTTGCACAGAGCAACAGGTAGTACACCCACGGTGTCAAGACAAGTCAAGTCGAGTCAAGAGTGCGCCGCCACGGGCCACTGTCAAGTGAAGCCAAGTCATACCAAGTCAAGTCAAGTTAAGTTATCAAGTCATGCCAAGTCGGGAGTGCGCCGCTACGGGCCATGATCAAGTCAAGTCAAGGGAACTTCATGCCCAGGTCTGGTTGGTTCGTATGCAGATACTGTATGAAAATACAAGTACAAGCTACAAATATCCAGTTACAAGTACAGGTTGAAGATTAACAGGTTGCAAGTTACAAGTTACTAATATTAAGGATTACTAGATTGCAAGATGAACTACAGGTTACAGGTGATAGTTATAAAAGATAAGCTAAAGTCTGCAATTCATAAGGAACCAGCCAGAATAAGCCAAGACCATTAAAACAGAAATCAACTCCAAGTTGTGTCCAAAGTGTATCAAGTCGGGCCAGGTAGTGTTGTGAGTTACAAAATATCAGAAGCTCCAATCCATAATAAAACGAGAGGGCTATAGAAGGTCAAACGGGCACCAGAGGTCCTGTACGCAGGCCAGCATACGCAGGGGAGCAGTACGCAAGCCATACGCAATGCACAGTACGCAGGCCAGCATACGCAGGGGAGCAGTACGCAAGCCATACGCAATGCACAGTACGCAGGCCAGCATACGCAGGGGAGCAGTACGCAAGCCATACGCAATGCACAGTACGCAGGCCAGCATACGCAGGGGCTATACGCAGGCCATACGCAATGCACAGTACGCAGGCCAGCATACGCAGGGGCTATACGCAGGCCATACGCAAGGGAGCCAGGTTTGCACGAAAACCAAAACAGCGGGCCCCACGCACGTGGGCGTGCGTATAGAGTCAGCAGCAGCGGCGTCCACGAAATGGAGCTGGGGCCCACGCACACGTGGTGCGTGCGTGTAGGGGCTCAAAGGCTCATGATGGGGACAAGGGAGAGGAGGCCACGTGCTGGCTGCGTAGAGGGGCACTACGCAGGGGAGGCTACGCAGAGTGCAATACGCAGGGTGCAATACGCAGAAGACCCTAAGCAAGGGCTCTACGCAAGCAACACTACGCAGGAGCTCTACGCAAAGGCCGTACGCGGGAGCCGCGTGGCCAACAAGAGGGAAAGGCTGTGTTCTTCTCCTACCTCTGTCCGAGAGGAAGAACACCCACCCAAAAAAACTTGCAAAAATCCATAACTCTTTCAATTGAAAACGAAATCAGGTTTTGCAAAGACCAAAGTTGTGTAAAACTTGATTCTCCTCAACATGGAAACCTCAAAGACGCCAAAAATTAAAGTTTATGAAATAAATTCGAGGAAAACTGAGATTCATGAAAGTTCAGATCTAAGGAGACCCATGCTTCAAATTCAGAAACTCCAAGTTCTAATGTTGTTCATGGTGAACTAAGCTATCTAATGGACAAATAAAAGGGGTTCTCATGTGGTGGCCAAAAGCACTTGCCTATGGGTTGAGGAGTTGTGTGGAAGAAGGAAGAAGAAGAAGATGGAGAAGTAAATGAAAAATAAAGAGGAGAGAGAAAAGTTAGGTGGGATATAATGAGGGTGGTTGTGGTGTTCTTGAGGGTGTAGAGTAGGTTAAGGGGTTCCAATACAAAATAACCAAACCAAACCAATTAAAACCGAGCCGAACCAAAACCCGAAATACGAGAAAACCCAAAATTCTTGCAAGTCGAAAAATTAAAAATACAAGCCAAAATCCAATCTACGAGTATAAATACGAAAATACGGGAAATGAGGGTGACAACTCTACCCACCTTCAAAGAATTCCGTCCTCGAAATTTAATCAAGGAGCTAGAGATTGCCACAACAAGCTATACTAAGCACAGACAAGCTACACTAAGCAGTTCAATCATACAACCATACAATGCAAGCAAGGAAGGGAAAAGCGTAAGGCATAAGAAAGACATTATACCTTACGAGTCAAACAGGTAGGGATATCGCGATCGGATGTCGTCCTCACGCTCCCACGTTGACTCACCTAGAGAGTGATGACCCCAAGCAACACGGACTAAGTTAATAGTCTTGTTCTTGAGCGTCTTTTCTCTCGGTCCAATATAGACACGGGCCTCTCCTCATACGAAAGGTTGGTACCAACAACCAATTCCGAATGATCTAGGATATGGCTCGGGTCGGGATGTACCGTCTTAATTGGGATACATGGAATACATCATGTACCTCACTTAGTGACGGGGAAGAGCGAGACGATAGGACACATCGCCTACTCGCTCCAGAATATCAAACGGCCCTATATACCTAGGACTAAGCTTTCCCCGTACGCCAAAACGAATGACGCCGCGGGTAGGCGAGATCCTAAGGAATACATGGTCGCCGACGGCAAATTCTAAGGGACGCCGATGAGCGTCGGCCCAATGGCGCTGGCGGTCCTGAGCAACTCGGATGTGATCTCTGACTTTCCTGACCACTTAAACCGTCTGAGAAATCAGTTCTGGACCGAGCATCTGCCTCTCTTCGACATCGTCCCATGCTAACGGGGATCTGCATTTCCTGCCATACAGAGCCTCGAAGGGTGCCATCTGGATACTGGCCTGGAAACTATTGTTGTACGAGAATTCTACCAGGTGCAGGTGATCCTCCTACGAACCTCCGAAGTCAAGGGTACACGACCGCAACATATCTTCGAGAGTTTGTATAGTACGCTCTGACTGCCCATCTGTCTGTGGATGATACGCTGAGCTGAACTTGAGACGAGTCCCCAAACTTTGATGAAGACTGCGCTAAAAGTGCGATGTGAATCTCGTATCCCTGTCTGATACTATGCTGACTGGCACCCCGTGAAGTCGGACGATCTGCCTGAGATACATCTCTGCTAGCTGTGCCGTCGACTGTCCAACTCTAAAGGGAAGAAAGTGTGCCACCTTGGTAAGCCTGTCCACAATAACCCAAATAGCATCTCTGCCTGCCGGAGATCTGGGTAACCCAGTCACGAAATCCATGGTTATGTGTTCCCATTTTCATTCTGGGATCGGTAAAGGTTGAAGAAGTCCAGCTGGCCTCTGATGTTCAGCCTTGACTTGTTGGCAAACCAAACATCGAGAGACATACCGGGCTATCTCCCTCTTCATACCATTCCACCAAAAGTGCTGACGATATCTCTGTACATCTTCGTGCCGCCTGGGTGAATGGAATACTGCGAACTGTGAGTCTCTGCCATGACTTCCTGTCTGATATCTCCGCTGGGTACACAAAGACGCGTGCCGTATCGAAGTGTACCATCCTCATGAATACATAACTCTGGCCTTCTCCCTGCCTCGTACTCTGCTCTGAGCCGCTGAATCTTGGAATCTGTTAACTGTGCTATCCGGATCCTCTCAACTATGGTGGACTGTATCTGTAGGCTGGCCATCAAGGCCACATTGGAAGGGAGAATCACTTCAATTCCCATCTTCTGAAGATCTGCCAATAGCTCTGGTTGCGCCGTTAGAAGGTAGACTCCGGCTCTCGGCTCAACGCATCTGCTACAACATTGGCCTTCCCTGGATGATACTGCAAGTCCACATCATAGTCCGCCAGTAGCTCGAGCCATCTTCTCTGCCGCATATTAAGATCCTTCTGGGTGAAAACATACTTCAGGCTCTTATGATCAGTAAATATCTCCACTCTGTCTCCGTACAAGTAGTGCCTCCACAACTTAAGTGCAAACACTACTGCTGCTAGCTCCAAGTCGTGGGTCGGGTAATTCTTCTCATGATCACGGAGTTGACGTGACGCATAAGCAATTACCTTCCCATGCTGCATCAAAACACATCCCAATCCTCTGCCTGAAGCGTCGCAATAAACTGTGAATCCTCCGGTCCCATCTGGAAGGGTGAGAATGGGAGCCGTTATCAAACCTCGCTTCAACTTCTCAAATAATTCCTGACATTCTGCTGTCCAAACGAACGGACTTGCGGGTCAACTGGGTCATCGGCGCTGAAATCCTTGCAAAATCAGAGACGAACCGCCGGTAGTAGTCGGCCAATCCTAGAAAGCTGCGAACTTCTGCCACTGAGCTGGGTACTGGCCATGCCTCGATAGCCACAATCTTTTGGGGATCCACTTCCACTCCTCCTCTGGTAATGATGTGACCCAAGTATGAAATGCGATCGAGCCAGAACTCGCATTTACTGAACTTGGCGTACAACTGGTGTTCTCTGAGAATCTGAAGAACCACACGGAGATGCTGCTCATGCTCCGCCTCACTCTTGCTGTAGACCAGGATGTCATCAAGGAATACTATCACAAACTGATCCAAGTAAGGCATGAAAATACGGTTCATAAGGTCCATGACACACTGCCGGCGCATTGGTCGCTCCAAAGGGCATAACTAGAAACTCCCAATGCCCGTACCTAGATCTGAACGTCGTCTTCGGGATGTCCTGCTCTGACTCTGATCTGGTGATATCCTGACCGCAAGTCTATCTTCGAGAAAACTGAAGCCCCTTTGAGTTGATCAAACAAATCATCTATCCTTAGAAGAGGGTATCTGTTCTGATTGTCACTGAGTTCAAGGTACGATAATCAACACATAGCCTGGACGTACCATCCTTCTTTTTCACAAGAAGCATCGGGGCTCCCCAAGGCGATCCACTTGCACGAATGAATCCCTTGGTCCTGAGTTCTTCAATCATCTTGTACAAAATTTCCAACTCTGAAGGCGCCATTCTGTAGACTCGCTCTGATACTGGTGCTGTCCCGGGAATCAAGTCAATGGTGAACTCGATCTCCCGCTCTGGTGGCATCCCTGGAAGTTTCTCTGGGAAGACATCTGGAAACTCTTCAACTATCCGGGGCAACTGTACTGCTGCTACTACCATCCGCAATACTGGAGGAGATGGTTCTACTGTGCCTCTGGTAAATGAAAACTCTGGCTCTCCGGGAATACTAAAGACAACTCTGCCAACATGGCAGTCTATCCTAGCATAATGGTTCCTCAACCAATCCATGCCTAGGACTATATCATAGTCCGCCATAGGGAATTCTATGAATCTAGCGGGGAACTCTACTGCTAACTACGATCCGACACGAGGAGAACACTCGATCTACTCCCACAAGACCATTACCAGTAAGTATATTGAGCCTCACTGATAATGACTCGGGCTCCAACCCTATCCGTGTCGCGAATCGTGCAGACATGAATGAATGCGATGCACCAGAATCAAATAATACAGATGCTGGAAAGGTGTTGACGAGAATAGTACCTGCCACTACCTCACCTGGTGCAACTTCTTCTTCCATGGTCATCATCATTGCTGACCTCTAGCTGCGGGTCCCCTCTGCTGGAAACCCCTCTGTCGGCTCTGTGCTGGAGCCTGGGTGAACTGCTGCTGGTTCTGCTGTTGAAAGGCCTGGGCTTGGGGCGCCAATGGCCTCGGGTACTGCTGTTGCTGCAGTTGCTGCTGGACTGGAACTGGGGCTGGTCCCCTCACCGAAGAACTAGAAAGGTTGGATGAGGATGGACCCCCTATTCGGGCAGGTCCTATCTTATGATCTGCTCCTCCACAAGCCAGGCACATCCCTGTGCCCTACGATACTCTGCCAATACATGGCCCGGCTTCCCGCAATGAGAACATCCCACGCGGAAGACTGCTTCTGCTTCTGCTGCTGCGGGTACGTCAGGGTCGAATACTGAACCGACGTCACTGAGGCCGCCCGCCTCGGAGTTCCAATGGTTATACCCCTAGCTGCCGGGGCTGGAGCTGAAGATTGGTGCATCTGGTTGTGGGACCGCTTCCTGCCTCCGGTCCTGTCCACAATTCTCCGGGAGGTATACTCATGCCTCCTTGCTGCTTTCAATACTGCATCGAACGTCTGGTGCTCGAACTGTTCTACAGCCAATAATATCTCCAAATGCAGTCCTTGCTGGAACGCTGAGCCCTATCGAACTCGGTTGCCACCAAGGTGGGGGCGAACCTACTCAGTCTAGAAAACTCGGTCGCATAGCCATCGACCGTCCTGCCTCCTTGCTTCAAGTTGGTGAATCTGGTCTGCAGGTCGTACCGTGCCACCGCATCGAAGTACTTTGTCTGAAACCTCTCTGAACGTCGCCCAAGTGACTGGTGTTGCTAACCCATGGCCTGAGCTGCCCACCAATCGCGAGCCAAGTCTAACAACTGTAGGCGTACCACCGCCACCTTATCATTATCAGGTGTCCTAGCTGCTTCTAGAACCACCTCGGTATCCTGAAGCCAAGCATCCGCGGCAATCGCATCTTCACTGCCGTCAAAGAAGGGAGGGTTCAAGCGCTTGAAACTGTTGGCCGCCTGATTTCCTTGGGGACTCCTCGGTTTAGTGCATCATGAACTTCCTGGTGCAAGGCGTCGCCTCGACGATCTTGGGATGCAAGCAGTT
>JANAVB010004878.1:0-83227 GCA_029216955.1 Iris pallida
TCTACCCCATTTTGACCTAAGGGAAATTTTGATTTGGGCTCCGGATGAAGGTTTTGTGTAGTTTGGAAGCCATGGTTGCTTGGCTCCTCTTCTCGGATAAGTGGAGAAGAAGAGCAGTACTTGACCGCATGAATCCTCATGCGGCAAGTCTCTGGCCGCATGGCCTTTCCAGCCGCATGAGACTCGTTCGAGCTCAGCCGCATGGAAAGTTCTTCCTAGCCGCATAAGACTTGCTTGAGTACTTGACCGCATGAATCTTCATACGGCAAGTAATTGAGCCGCATAGCCTTGTTCAGACTCAGCCGCATGAGCCCCTGTTATCTTGAGTCGCATGGACTTCATGCAGCTAGCTTTCAGCCGCATGAGTTCTTTTGCACCCAGCCGCATATGCGCTACTGTTTTGGGCCGCATAAGGCCCATCCATCATCCAGCCGTATATGTATCGCCCATGCTCAGCCGCATAGGACTTCGTCTGATCATAGTCACATATGATGTTGAACCCCGGCCGCCTGGCGATTGCTCCCTTCGCAGCCGCATAAGCTGACACCCCTTCGTCCGCATGAACCCGCCTTTCCAGCCGCATGCGCCTTGGGCTCCCTGAGCCGTATGAGCGTGCAGTCCCAGCCGCATGAACCTGTATTGACCCAGCTGCATGGACTCACTCCCCTTGAGCCGCATGGACTTTTGTGTCCTATCTGGTTACCTTATTATTATTATTATTATATATATATTATATGCCCATTTTATATCCTTACGCCTTTTGTCCCGATATTGATATGAGCACTAATGTGACCCCGGAGAACAAAGAGTTCCTACCTGATACATGTACCTGAATGTCCCAGTTCTTGTTCATGCTCGACAAATGACTCGTAACTCCACGTGGCGTATTTGTAATGATGCATTACACTAAGGAGGGTAGCACATGTTGACATACTGATTGACATGGATCTTCTTTGGGGTACTCGTACTTGAGTACGACTTTTAGGAGGATAATCATGCAGGCCACAGCATGTGAGTCCAAGATTTCACCTAGGATTAAATTAGGCAACTAAATATACTAGATGCATGGGGAGGGCAAAATCTCGAGATCGTGTTACACTAGCCGCCTTGAGATACTATCTTGACGCGCCGGCTGGTCTCCACGGATACTGTGTCATTTGCAACGAGTGGATGACTGTATCCGATTAATTCCTGCTATATATTATATGTTTTGGCAAGGTAGCCTTGCGAGGGACCTGTGCTCAATCATACCTGTCTACGCGAACCCCTGGGTGGGCTAGCCTTGCTGGAAAGATACGATCTGAGGATTTTCTAATAACATGATGCGAGGATAACCTCGTCCCACTAGAAACTCGTAGACTTGATTGGCCGTGAAAACGACTTGTTTGTATCCTATTGCCTTCCGTGAATAACTGAGGGAAGCGGACTATCATGGTACGTGATCCAACCCATGTTCTTGTTTGATTGTTGGGTTGGTTATCGTACTATGACAGGCTGTGGACCGAAGTTATGAACGGAAGACTATTTCTGGTTGTGATGTGCTACTTCTGTGAATGACTGAGGAACATGGTCTATCTCGGTACATGATCCAACCCATGTTCTTGTTTGATTGTTGGGTTGGTTATTGTGCTGCGATAGGCTATCGACCGAAGCCACGACCAAGAGATTTTATTGTTTATACCCTTTAACTTATGCGAAAGTTATAGAGTACGACGTGTCCCGACTCCATGCGGTACCTTTTGTCCTTGTTTGGTTGTAAGGGTGCCATATGGGTTCGAGGATGTGGCGTTACCCTATAATAGTAGCATAAGTATTACTATTATCAATCATTCTATTTAACTGGGTTTTTAATCTTAACTCTTGTGCCCCTTTGGCGGTACTTGCTATTCGGGGCTGACCCCGCTGGTTTTGTTTGGCCAGATCTCGTAGCAGAGCCAGAGGACACTATCTTCCTCCCTGACATCCATGGTGCATACTAGGAGCATGGCAGTTCGGGGACTCGAGTGGGTTTCTTCTCCACCACTCCTGCTTATACTTTTACGGCATTTAGCCACCGGCACATGTTAGCCGGACTACTTGATATTTTGTGTCAGTACATAATTGTAATTAAACAGACTGCAGCTGTGTATGATTTTGTACTCCTGACTCTCCGAGATAGCTAAATTATAAAGCTAGTCTCTCATGATCATTTTGATGAAGCGTCGGGGATGCCTTACTGCTTTATCTTTAATGTTCATTTATTTGCTGATGTGATTTGATTGATTGAGACATAGAACTCTGTGGGACCATAGGAGACTTGATTGTAGCATGTACCCCCTAGTCTCTCGACAGCCACGATCGCCGTATGACGTTATGTACCTCATATGGAGTAGCTGGCCTAGTCCGTCTCCGTATTTCGGTACTAGGGCGTGACAAGGTTTTAGTGGTGGCCCATGCAGGTCTCTTTTTCAGACTTGTGGGGTATTACGAATTATTAGGAGTCTCAATCAAAACTTGTTCCCCTTGAAATTCTGTTTCGAATTCTCTGTCCTTGCCTTGATCTCTAACCTGACTTGCATCCTCGAAATCTTTCTCGTCCGGACTTGATAATCTTATATTCCTCTCTATAGGGGTGCTTCATTATCAGTAGCGGGTGAGGCCCATGAGGAAGAGCAGCAAGAGCATGGCTCTACTGGGCAGCAACAGGGGAGATAACCTTCTCCAGTGCAAGTACGAGCAGAAATAGAACCAGAGACAGTACAGCCGCAGGTTATTGAAACTCCTGCAGTACCAGCAGCGACGGCAGTACCAGACGCCGTAGCACTCCTGGAGATCATCCGGGGGTTTCTTGTCACTAACCAACAGCAACAGACTCGGCAGCAGGAGCATAACGTGTTGCTGAACCAAGGGATTCAGTTAGCTCTTGAGAGGAGTGTCGGGGCTGACTCGGGAGCATCAGAAAGGTTCCGTCGCTTGAACCCGAGGTATTTTGATGGCACAGAGGATGCCATCACTGCGGATGCATGGATTCAAGACATCGAAGCCATTCTTGTGGCAGCCAAGGTTCCAGATGATGAGAAGGTTGATCAGGTCAAACTGGTACTTCAGGATCTTGCCCGCGACTGGTGGGCATCAGAAGAAGTTGGTACAAGACGCCCTGTTCGTTGGACCACCTTCAGTGACAGATTCAAGGCCAAGTATTTTGGCGTAGTAGCTCGATATGAGCTCCAGCAGAAGTTCATCAGTCTCAAGCAAGCAGGCAAGACCGTAGATGGGTATGCAACAAAGTTCTGCAGATTGTGCCGTTTTGCACCAGCAATGGTGGCAACGGAGCCAGAGAAAGCTATGAGGTTCCAGCAGGGACTTCATTTGGAACTACTACAGCTTGTGGAGGGACACGACTACCAGACGTTTGACGCTGTCTTGACGGCAGCCCGGAGGCATGAGCTTACCCAGCAGAGGTTGGCATCGAGGGCAGGAGGTCAGAAGAGATCTCATTCCCAGGTTGGAGGAGGAGCAATGCAGCGAACATCGGCACCCGCACCCACACCCGGTGTACGTATTCATGATACAGGAGCGCCGCGGAGGACGACCGTGTCAACTAATACAGCGCCAGTTCGGCATCAGCAGCCGAGAAACCAGCAACAGCGTCAGGGAGCACCCCAGGGCTGCACATTCTGTGGGAAGGCAGGGCACACGAGGGAGGTGTGCCGGTCAGCGAATGGCTTATGCTTGAGGTGTGCTAGTTCAGACCACCGTATTTCCACTTGTCCTATGATGTAGAGGCCAGGAGGGCCAGCTCAGCAGTTTCCAGTATTGCCAGCTCCGGTGGCAACCCCGAGTGGAGGGCCAGTATTAGCAGTAAGGCCCCTAGCCCAGCGTCTACCAACGCAGGCTCAGATGTTCCGCCAGGCACAGGAAGCCGAAGGCCCTCAGAGGCAGCAACAGCATGGTCGAAGAAGGCCGCAACAAGGGGCTCCGCAGGGCCAGGCTCTCACATTGACCTTGGGAGAGGCTCTAGCGTCTAGTGACGTGGTGGCAGATAAAATTCTCGTCACCTCATTTCCCGCTGTAGCATTATTTAATTCAGGCGCTACTCATTCATTCATCTCTGCACAATATGCTGCACAGATTGGATTAGAGTTTGAGGCATTGCCGGAGAGGATGGATATACTCACCGGCAATGGGCTCGTAGAAGTTAGCAGAGTGCGCTTTTCATGTCCGGTGGAGGTGTGTGGGCATTTACTGCCCGCATCATTGATTGAATTCCCTATGGGGAATTTTGATGTCGTTCTTGGCATGGACTGGTTGAGAGACAGTCATGCGACAATTGATTGTAGAGGAGGAAGGGTCATATTCAGCGTTCCTGGGATGGAGCAGTTCATCTTTACTCGAACCTTGAAAAATCAGGCCGGAGGCGTCATCTCAGCAGCAGTGTCAGAGCCAGGACAGATTCCGAGAGTGGTCAAAGATTTTCTCGACGTCTTCCCTGATGAGCTCCCAGGGATACCCCCAGTCAGAGAGGTAGAATTTAGCATTGAGTTGAACCCTGGAATGAGGCCTATTGCAAACAGAGTTTACAGAATATCGCCGTCAGAACAGGATAAGTTGTATCAACATGAAGAAGAGTTGAAGTCTAAGGGATTCATCCGAGACACTAAATCGCCCTGGGCCGCGCCAGTGATTCTAGTCCCCAAGAAGGATGGGTTGACGAGGATGTGCATCGACTACCGCAAGATGAATGCAGTAACAGTGAAGAATAAGTACCCACTACCAAGGATTGATGACCTGTTTGACCAGTTGAGCAAGGCCAGCATCTTTTCCAAGATCGATCTTCGGTCAGGATACTATCAAGTAAGAGTCCGGGAGCAAGACATACCGAAGACAGCATTCAGATCTAGATATGGGCATTATGAGTTTTTAGTAATGCCCTTTGGACTAACCAACGCCCCCGCAGTATTCATGGATTTAATGAACCGCATATTTCTGCCGTATTTGGATAAATTTGTGGTGGTGTTCATAGATGACATTCTTGTCTATTCCAGCAGTAAAGAGGAGCATGAGAAGCATCTTAGGACTGTCTTACAGACATTGAGGGAGCATCAACTTTATGCGAAGCTCGACAAGTGTGAATTCTGGTTAGATCACATTTCGTTCCTGGGGCATATAATTTCTGGGGCAGGAGTGTCAGTAGATCCGAAGAAGATTGAGGCCGTAGAGCATTGGCCAGTCCCGAGAACGGTTGCAGAAGTGCAAAGTTTCTTAGGGTTAGCTGGTTACTACAGAAGGTTCGTGGCAAACTTTGCCAAGATCTCTGTGCCCTTAACGCGTTTGACGCACAAGGACGTAGAGTTTGTTTGGTCAGCTAGCTGTCAGGCATCATTTGAAGAATTGAAGAAGAGATTGATCTCAGCCCCGATCTTGACGCTTCCGGTAGGAGCGGGAGGCTTTACAGTATATTGTGACGCATCTGGGAAGGGTCTTGGATGTGTATTGATGCAGCACGGAAAGGTGATAGCATATACGTCTCGGCAACTTCGAGACCATGAGAAAAATTACTCGACTCACGATTTGGAGTTAACAGCTGTGGTGTTTTCACTCAAGTTGTGGAGGCATTATTTATACGGAGATCGGGTAAAGATCTATACTGATCATAAGAGTTTGAAATACGTGTTTACGCAGCGAGATTTGAACATGAGGCAAAGAAGATGGTTAGAACTACTGAAGGATTTTGACTTAGATCTTCAGTATCATCCAGGCAAGACGAATATAGTTGCAGATGCACTGAGTAGGAGAGACAGTGCCTTTATCCTGACCTCGCAGAAGCATATTTTAGAAGACCTTCAGAGTATGGGAATCGAAGTAGTTTTGCCAAGGGATATAGGAAGAATGACCAGTATGCAGATTCAGTCAACCTTAGTAGAGAGGATAAGGGCAGCACAAGCAGGAGATCCAAAGATTCAGAAGTTGCGGTCGGAGTGTGAATCAGGCCGTAGGAAGGAGTTAGTGATTCATGAAGATGGTACGCTCAGGTTTGGAAACAGACTATGTGTACCGAGTAGAGACCTTCGACAAGAAGTTATGTCTGAAGCTCATAGTTCTATTTACTCCATTCATCCAGGAGGAACGAAGATGTATCGAGATATCAGGCAGTACTTTTGGTGGAATGGCATGAAAAGAGAGATAGCGAGATTTGTATCCAAGTGTCTGGTATGTCAGCAGGTGAAAGCCGAGCAGCAGAGACCAGCAGGATTGCTACAGCCGCTTCCTATCCCAGAATGGAAATGGGAGCACATCACGATGGATTTTGTGACCGATTTACCTAGATCCCCGGCTGGCAAGAATACAGTCTGGGTAATCGTAGATCGGATCACGAAGGTCGCTCATTTCCTTCCATTCCGAGTTGGACAGACTACTGAACAGTTAGTAGAAATATACATGAAACAGATAGTAAGGCAGCACGGTATTCCAATTAGTATAGTATCAGATCGGGATACGCGGTTTATTTCCCATTTTTGGCGGAGCTTACACCAAAGTTTGGGAACCAAGTTAAGATTCAGTACTGCTTATCATCCACAAACTGACGGGCAATCAGAAAGAACCATTCAGACGTTAGAAGATATGCTACGGGCGTGTACCTTGGATTTTGGCGGATCTTGGGAGGACCACCTTCATCTAGTGGAGTTCTCCTATAACAACAGCTATCAGGCTAGCATTCAGATGGCCCCGTTCGAAGAATTGTACGGAAGGAAGTGCAGGTGTCCTTTGGCATGGGACGACGTCGGAGAACGAAAGTTGTTGGGACCAGAGATGATCACACAGACTGTGGAGATAGTTAAGTTGGTCAGAGAGCGCCTTCGAGTTGCGTAGGACCGACATCGTCATTGGGCAGATCAGCATCGTAGGCCTCTAGAGTTCAGAGTTGGCGACCAAGTGTTTCTGCGGATTTCGCCTACTCGGGGTATCATCAGATTTGGAACCCGAGGAAAGCTTAGTCCAAGATACGTTGGTCCTTTTAAGATTCTCGCTCGGGTAGGCGATGTGGCTTATCGACTTGCCCTTCCGCCTTCGTTAACTGGCATACATGATGTGTTCATGTATCCCAATTACGTGGGTATGTTCCGGATCTGAGTCATGTCCTCGATCATTCTGAGTTAGTCGTTGGTACCGACCTAACTTACGAGGAACAACCCATGTCTATTTTAGACCGACGAGAGAAGGTACTCAAGAATCGGACGATAAGCCTTGTCCGTATTTCTTGGAACCATCACTCTCCGGGAGAGTCAACCTGGAGCGCGAGGATGAGATCAGATCTCGGTATCCGTATTGTTTGACTAATAAGGTATATTTTTGCACCTTATTGACATGATTCCATGCTTATCTGCACCTGCTTGTTTTACACTTTGTGATGTATGATAATAACTGCGATGATGGTTAACTTATATATGATTATGCCCTGCTTGCTCTGATTTCACTATCCGGTCTTGGCTGGAATTCCGATGACGGAATTTTTCAAAGAAGGGTAGAGATGTCACTCCCCGATCCTGGAATACGTATTTTAATACGTATACCAACAAATTGTATTTACCTTGTATTATACTATATTTATTATGCTGTCTTTCTTCATGCATTTCCCAAAATATTCGACAAAATATTATTTCCTAATTTATTTTCTGCATTTGGGCCTACAGTTTTGGCTCATTTGGGTAACCTATTCTTGGTTCACCAATGGTTCATCATGAACCCATGGGTCCAAGATCTATATATATAACTCATCTCATTCTCTCTCCTCTCATTTACTTCCTCTCATTTATTTCCTCCACCAACCAAATATTTCCTCCATCAACCAAGGCAAGTACCAACTTGCTCAAGAGATGGATCTATAATTTTGTCAATGATTTCTTACAAAACTATTTGCCAAAACATGTTCTTCTCCTCAACCTATACTAGTTTAGAACTTGGAAGTTTCCATTTTGAAGCTTTGATTTTTGTAGATCTAGGTTTACTTTATTTTCGGATTTCTTGGGTTTTGATCTACTTAATCTTGTTATTTCCTAGTTTTGATGGTTCCATGTTGTAGAGGATCTCGTTCTATCCCATTTTGACCTAAGGGAATTCCGATTTGGGCTCCGGATGAAGGTTTTGTGTAGTTTGGAAGCCATGGTTGCTTGGCTCCTCTTCTCGGACAAGTGGAGAAGAAGAGCAGTACTTGACCACATGAATCCTCATGCGGCAAGTCTCTGGCCGCATGGCCTTTCCAGCCGCATGAGACTCGTTCGAGCTCAGCCGCATGGAAAGTCCTTCCTAGCCGCATAAGACTTGCTTGAGTACTTGACCACATGAATCTTCATGCGGCAAGTAATTGAGCCGCATAGCCTTGTTCAGACTCAGCCGTATGAGCCCCTGTTATCTTGAGTCGTATGGACTTCATGCGGCTAGCTTTCAGCCGCATGAGTTCTTTTGCACCCAGCCGCATATGCGCTACTATTTTGGGCCGCATAAGGCCCATCCATCATCCAGCCGCATATGTATCGCCCATGCTCAGCCGCATAGGGCTTCGTCTGATCATAGCCGCATATGATGTTGAACCCCGGCCGCCTGGCGATTGCTCCCTTCGCAGCCGCATAAGCTGACACCCCTTCGTCCGCATGAACCCGCCTTTCAGCCGCATGCGCCTTGGGCTCCCTGAGCCGCATGAGCGTGCAGTCCCAGCCGCATGAACCTGTATTGACCCAGCCGCATGGACTCACTCTCCTTGAGCCGCATGGACTTTTGTGCCCTATCTGGTTACCTTATTATTATTATTATATATATATATATATATATTATATGCCTATTTTATATCCTTACGTCTTTTGTCCCGAGCATGATATGAGCACTAATGTGACCCCGGAGAACAAAGAGTTCCTACCTGATACATGTACCTGAATGTTCCAGTTCTTGTTCATGCTCGACAAATGACTCGTAACTCCACGTGGCGTATTTGCAATGATGCATTACACTAAGGAGGGTAGCACATGTTGACATACTGATTGACATGGATCCTCTTTGGGGTACTCGTACTTGAGTACGACTTTTAGGAAGATAATCATGCAGGCCACAGCATGTGAGTCCAAGATTTCACCTAGGATTAAATTAGGCAACTAAATATACTAGATGCATGGGGAGGGCAAAATTCCGAGATCGTGTTACACTAGCCGCCTTGAGATACTGTCTTGACGCGCCGGCTGGTCTCCACGGATACTGTGTCATCTGCAATGAGTGGATGACTGTATCCGATTAATTCCTGCTATATATTATATGTTTTGGCAAGGTAGCCTTACGAGGGACCTGTGCTCAATCATACCTGTCTACGCGAACCCCTGGGTGGGCTAGCCTTGCTGGAAAGATACGATCTGAGGATTTTCTAATAACATGATATGAGGATAACCTCGTCCCACTAGAAACTCGTAGACTTGATTGGCCGTGAAAACGACTTGCTTGTATCCTATTGCCTTCCGTGAATAACTGAGGGAAGCGGACTGTCATGGTACGTGATCCAACCCATGTTCTTATTTGATTGTTGGGTTGGTTATCGTACTATGACAGGCTGTGGACCGAAGTTATGAACGGAAGACTATTTCTGGTTGTGATGTGCTACTTCTGTGAATGACTGAGGAACATGGTCTATCTCGGTACATGATCCAACCCATGTTCTTGTTTGATTGTTGGGTTGGTTATTGTGCTGCGATAGGCTATCGACCGAAGCCACGATCAGGAGATTTTATTGTTTATACCCTTTAACTTATGCGAAAGTTATAGAGTACGACGCGTCCCGACTCCATGCGGCACCTTTTGTCCTTGTTTGGTTGTAAGGGTGCCATATGGGTTCGAGGATGTGGCGTTACCCTATAATGGTAGCATAAGTATTACTATTATCAATCATTCTATTTAACTGGGTTTTTAATCTTAACTCTTGTGCCCCTTTGGCGGTACTTGCTATTCGGGTTGACCCCGCTGGTTTTGTTTGGCCAGATCTCGTAGCAGAGCCAGAGGACACTATCTTCCTCCCTGACATCCATGGTGCATACTAGGAGCATGGCAGTTCGGGGACTCGAGTGGGTTTCTTCTCCACCACTCCTGCTTATACTTTTACGGCGTTTAGCCACCGACACATGTTAGCCGGACTACTTGATATTTTGTGTCAGTACATAATTGTAATTAAACAGACTGCAGCTGTGTATGATTTTGTACTCCTGACTCTCCGAGATAGCTAAATTATAAAACTAGTCTCTCATTATCATTTTGATGAAGCGTCGGGGACGCCTTACTGCTTTATCTTTAATGTTCATTTATTTGCTGATGTGATTTGATTGATTGAGACATAGAACTCTGTGGGACCATAGGAGACTTGATTGTAGCATGTACCCCCTAGTCTTTCGACAGCCACGATCGCCGTATGACGTTACGTACCTCATATGGAGTAGCTGGCCTAGTCCGTCTCCGTATTTCGGTACTGGGGCGTGACAGATACTTGCGCTACCCGCAGGTACCGACGGTTTCTCAATCTACAGTGATGCCTCTGGAAAAGGACTGGGTTACGTTCTTCAACAACACGGAAAAGTAATTGCTTACGTATCTAGGCAATTACGAACTCATGAGAAGAACTATCCCACACATGATCTGGAGCTTGCTGCAATCATCTTTGCTTTGAAGCTATGGAAGCATTATCTCTATGGAGAGAGTGGAAATATTTACAGACCACAAAAGTCTGAAATATGTATTCACTCAGAAGGAGTTGAATATGAGACAAAGAAGATGGCTGGAGCTGATGAAGGATTTTGACATCGACTTGCAGTACCATCCGGGTAAGGCTAATGTGGTTACAGATGCACTTAGTCGATACCCAGTGGCGATGTTTTTAACTAAGGAGCGGCACTTGTTGGAAGACATAGAGAAGCTTGGACTGGAGATTGTACTGCTTGAGGAAAAAATGAAGGAACTGGGGCGAGAAGCTATTGTACCTGGAGCTGACTCAACCATGATGCAGTTGTAATTGCTTTCAAGTCTGATAGACAAAGTCAAGGAGACACAATTCCAAGATGAGATACTTTGCAAACTCAGAGATCAAGTGCTGGCAGGAACACTTGAAGGATTCTCTATCGCCAGTGGCGGAGCATTAAAAAATGGTACGAGGCTGTGTGTACCATCTGGCAAACTGAGGAATGAACTGATGCAAGAAGCGCACCAGTCACAGTATTCCATACATCGTGGAGATAATAAGATGTATCGGGATATACGTACCATTGTTTGGTGGTATGGAATGAAGAAGGACGTATCCAGATTTGTGGCTAGATGCTTGATTTGTCAACAAGTGAAGGCTAGCAGACAGAGATCCGCAGGACTTCTACAACTGCTGGACATTCTGAAATGGAAGTGGGAGCATATAACAATGGACTTTGTGTCAGGATTGCCTCAATCCCAAGGAGGGAAGGACGCTGTTTGGGTTATTGTGGACCGACTGACTAAGTCAGCTCACTTTATCCCCTTCAAGGTTGGTTTATCCACCGAGAAGTTGGCGGCACTGTACATGCGGCACATCTACCGGATTCAAGGAGTTCCGGTAAGTATTGTATTTGACAGAGACACTAGATTTACCTCACACTTTTGGAAGAGTTTGCATGACAGCTTGGGAACACAATTGAAGTTCAGCACTGCCTATCATCCCCAAACTGACGGACAATCGGAGAGAACCATCCAGACGCTAGAGGACATGCTGAGATCTTGCGTCTTGGAATTTGGAGGGTCTTGGAAAGACCATTTGCATTTGGTGGAATTCTCCTACAACAACAGTTACCAAGCTAGCATCGGTATGACACCGTTCGAAGCACTTTATGGACGTCATTGCCGTACTCCACTTGCATGGGATGATGTAGGAGAAAGAATACTGTTGGGACCAGAAATGGTGACTGACGCAGCAGAAAAGGTAAAGGTGATCAGGGACAAGCTCATGATTGCCCAAGACAGACAGAAGCATTGGGCAGATAGCAGTCGTCGACCACTGGAGTTTGAAGAAGGAGATAGTGTCTTTGTGAAGATTTTGCCTACCAGAGGAACTATCTGATTTGACAGAGCTGGGAAGTTGAGTCCCAGATACATCGACCCATTTGAAGTTTTGAGCCGAATTGGAGAAGTAGCATACCGATTAGCTCTACCAGCTAATCTTGAAGGCGTGCACAACGTCTTCCATGTTTCACAGCTCAGACGCTACACCCCAGATCCGAGCCACATCTTGGACCATTCAGAGCTAGAGATTGGACCCAGTCTTACAGTACCAGAGAAGCCTGTGACGATTTTAGACAGAGGCGAGAAGACGACCAGGACTTCGGTGACTCCCATAGTCAGGGTTATGTGGAGGCACAATTCCCCAATCGAGTCTACCTGGGAGCGAGAAGATGAGATGCGGGAGCAGTATCCGTATCTAACTGAGACCTGAGGTAATTCCTAACCTATCTTTTAATTTCGAGGACAAAATTTTCTAAGGAGGGAAGGTTGGAAAACCCGTAAAAATTCGATTGCATTTTTAAATTATATATTGTGTTTGCTAAATAAAAATTTCTAAATTAATATTATTAATAATTAATTATTTTCAAAAAGATAATTAAAATGGATTCTTGTTTTGGCTTGACCCGAACCCAGACCCGAACTCATTCCACTCTCGAAACCCGGTTCGGAATTAATTCCGAAATCGAACTCGGTTTCGTATAAATCACAAATTAATTAGTTATATAAAATATTTTCTTAATGAGAGGATTTATTTTCCACTAAGCACTCATTAAACCTATCAGCACACTCCAGCACGTTTATTACCAATGGAATGGAAAATCTTTCTTTCATTAACTTTCCATTCATTCTCATTAGTTTATTCCACTCCCCAGCACACTCACGACACATTTCTTAAGAGTTAATAAACTCTTAAATTTTTCTCTCTCTGGATGAAATCGAGCTCCTTTCGATTTTCTGACCCTTCACTCCCGAAACCGCCACCACCCCGGCGACTGTCGGCCTCCCCGAACGGCCACCCCCTCCTCTTCCGGTAACCCCCAAACTCACTTCTCCTATAAAACCCCTTCACCACCATTCTTTTATCACCATCCTTATCCCCACTTCTTCTCTAGCCAAATCCCTAGCCCAACTTCGGCGAAACCTCGGGCCCGAGCGCCGCCTTCCAGGCCGACCCCCAGGCCAAATCCGTCGCCGTCGCCTCCTCTGTCCGGTGCGCCACACACGGCCACCAGCCGCGTCCCTCCGGTGCTAGCCCCTACTCCGGCTACCCCCTCGCTGTCGATTCCCGCGACCCCTCTCGCTTGTTACCCTTCCAGCGGCTCCATCGCCGCTCCTCTTCGAGCGGCAACACCCCGAGCCCGATCCGGTCGCCCTTCGCGCAGCCGTACCCCGGCGAGGCGCTGACCCAAGCCGAGACGCTGTCCGTGTGTTCTTTTTCTCTAATTTTACCATCGGAGAGCTCTAGCCGAGCAACCCAAGGTATAATTCCTTTGTCCCGTTCCATTTTCGGTATTGTTGATGATGAATTTGGTCCCCGATTCTGTTCCAGGAATTCGGATTCGGTACGTTTTGATTTCGGAATTTTCGAAATCATATTCTGTGATGTTGTTTTCCTTTGATTTTCATATAATTTCTAAATTCGGAATTTCTGAACATTTGTTGGATAGGTTCTGAGATTTTTGGTATCTTTAGTTAGTAATGTTAGAGCTTTTGTTTTCCGAGGTTCATCTCGGGTTTTCTGATTTTTAATTCGGATTTTTCGAATGTTCTTCAGAAGCATATTTTATGGATTGGATATTATATTAATATTGTGGTGGAATATAATTTATGGGTCTTTCCCTGGTTTGGAATATTTGTTGGAATTGTTGGAGCATTTTTCCAGTTTTGGGTTGTCCCAAATACAGAGGAGATGCTGCCCAAATTTTATAAAATTTATATAAACTTCAAATCGATTTTCGGAAATAATTTATTAATTGGATTTTGGGCGATGACCGTACCGGTCCATGGGCCCTTAGCGAAATACAAACGAAACCGGTTTTACCCGGACGTTGAGGTATTAGCTATTTTGACGATTGGACCAAAGTCTGAGACTCGAAATTAATTTAATTACTAGTTTTATTTTATGATTAATTTGTATGATAATTTTTAGAAACTAACAAATGTTTTCTTCATATTTTAATTTATGTAAAAAAAAGTTTGTAAAGGGCATAAGTCCAGTTTTTATTACTTTCTGTGGTTTGTAATAAGTTAGTGTAGTTTTTATTCTTTTCTGGTTTGTGGTTGACGTAAACACGTAAAAATAGTAAAATAATTATTTTATAGAAAATCAATATTATTTTCTCACATCAAATAAATTAGAAAAATTACAAGTTTATTATTTAAACAAATTTCATGTTTTTCTCATTTAAAGAAAACTATTATTCTTTATAATATAATGAAATACAAAGTTTTGCCAAATAATTAGAAAATACGATTTTTTTTCCAAATAAAAAGTTAAATTGATTTTTCTTTGTAAGATAGTAACTCACCTCGATAAGCATTCTAGAGTAGAGTTGTAAATAACCTAAAATTTGATTAGGACAAATACTAGAGATTGTAACTAGCACACCTAGATATGATTTGAATATTGGTGCTAAGTCAGGAATTCTAAATTGTAGGGTTTCGAGGATTGTACTACCATCATCCCGGAATCAACAATCGAATCCAGTTATAACCAAGGCAAGTACATTTTGTGTTAGTTTACAATTATTTAGTAATCGTTTTATTGCAAGTTTAAAACACGATGCAACATGGAACTCTCTCTGAGAGCATTGACTGATTGACTGTTGGGTACTGGGGGAGTAGTGTAATGAGTATGACCACATCCAAAATAGTATAATGACTATGTTAGCTTACCCCTCATAAATACGGGGATAAGCCATATCGTATCAATAGGATACAACTGTACAACCCAATTCGGTCATATTCATTGCCTATTCACATCACAATATTTTAACTGCTGGAAAACTATTTATTTTAAATTGTTTAAAAGTGCATAACTCTATTATTATTTCAATTATTGGATTATCATAAATTGTACTTTGCTCCCTCCTGACTGGAGACAACATTTTTTTAGGTTTTATTGATGATGCAGAGCTACTGATTAGTAGTTATTATGACCCTGAGTTGTACCCGGTTGTTATGCCAGAGGATGATGATGAAGAGACTGCTAATTAGATTTATTTCCAGTTTATGATTATGTGGAAAACAAATATTTCATTTCGGTTGTGGTTTGTATTTGAAACTTTGTGTTGGACAAGTTTTATTTATCGAAATATTAAGTTGTGGCAATTAGACTGTGTTGTTGATTACCTGCATGAGTGATACAGCTTACTGCCGCCGTCTCAACAACGGTGCAGGCTGGGCATGATCCGATTCAACCCAAGAAATTGGGACCGGGTCGTGACAATAGGAGACAAAGTTTCAAATTAAGAAATAAAATTTGGAATAGAAAAATCTCAACGAGGAAATAAGGTTTCGAATAGTGACTAGAAAACATGTTCCAATAGGAAACAAGGTATTGGATCGTAAATATGAAACAAGCAAATCTCAATAGTAAACAAAATTGTAAATAGAGAACCAGTCCCGAATAAAGTCAAGAATAGGAAATAGAATCTCAAACAAGCATCAATAGAAGCGAAGGTTCAAACAAGATTTCAGAATGATATTTCAAGTAGGAATAAATCTCGAATAGTACAAGTTCGATTAGCGAACAGAATATCAATAAACGAGTAGAAACAAGTATCCATAAAACAAGCAAAATCTTGGATAGGAGACAAGGTCGAAACAAGTAGTGGACAAACAACTCTCGAATAGAAAATCAAAGTCATGAAAGGGGAATAGGCAAACAGTATCGAGTAGTAGATTTCAAACAAATATCGAATTATGGATATGAAACATGTTTACTGAATAGGAAAAATATCTCGAAATAAGTTTCGAATATCAACCAAGATTTCAAAATAGAAAACAAAAAGTTTCAAGAAAGGATCTAGGTGCTAAGAGAAATTTAAGAAAAGACTGGATTGCGAATCAAGATACATGGTTTTCTCCAACCATGCAAAAGAAGCCTTTTGCCTTTAGTATTCCTCCGGGACTGGAATCACTTCAACTTTTTCAACTGTCCTGTCGTAGGCTGGTCCTTGCGGTAGTGCTCCATGCGGTTATTGAATCTGGAGTGGCGGGTCCCCTTTTCTGTAGTCCTGATGCTCCTCGTGCTCGTCCTTGGACAGTACAATCAGCAGCTTCCGGGCAATCCTTGACTTGGTGGTCAGGCAAACCGCAGTACAAGCATAGGCTCAATCTCTTGCGGCACTCATCGTAGTGGTGTCTTGGGCGACAGCAGAAATTACAAGTGATCGTCGTCTGAATTTGAGTCTGAATCTTCCGCTGGACTAAAGTGTAGGGCATCTTACTGGAACATACAGCTGTTGGCATGCTGGCTGCTGAGATCCTGATGCTCCTCGACCATTGTGATCAGCAACCTGTTGGCAATCCTTAATTCGGTGGGCAGAAGAACTGCAGTATAGGCAGAGTCCGAGCCACTTGCGATACTCCTCGAAGCGATGTCCTGGATGGCGGCAGAAAGCACAAATGGCCATTATCTGAATCTGATGACACGGTTGAAGAAATGCTGTCTGAGTATTACAATACTTTGCGGGTCCAGAGTAGTTGCTATCTCCGTCATAAGTCTTCTTGTCTCTCCTGGGCTTCAGCTTCCCGTCTTATTCTATTGTTTGCGTTACATTCTGGATCTCCTGGCTGGTGGCTCCAATCTCAAGAGAAGTCGGGTCCTCGGAGACTTGGATGATTTTCAGTGGCGGCTCCAGGTTCTCGGTCTGCTTCTCGATGAAAGGTATGCGCTCGGTATCGAAAAAGTCCAAGGATCCGAGAGTCTGGAAATCAGAAGTCCTTCCTGGCTCAAAAAGCGTATCTACAAGTCTGGCTTGGAAAAGAATGGCCTCCTCCCTCTGGGTGTCAAAGAACTCTTGAAACATCTCCATCAACTACGTACTACCCATGGGGATAGTAGGGCGATAGAAAGTAGTGGGAGCTCGAAACCCTCAAGTGTAGGTGGATCAACCGTTCCGGTGTTGCGTGATTGAATTATCTGAAAACAGAAAACTGTTTAAATATCATAATCCTAAAACAACAAGTATTTATAGAATATCAATATACCCGGTGTACCCGATTTCCTATGCTGTGATCAAGTTTCCTTAGTTTAATCAATTCTCCCAATAGTACACTAATACCTAGGTATTATTAGGATAGACCTGCATGGGCCACCACTAAAAATATGTTACGACCCAATTCCTGCCCAGCCCGACATTAACAACTTAAGTATGATGTTCAAAATAATAAGAAAAGGCAGCAGGACATACCAGAGTCGAGATGACTCGAATTGAAGTGAGAATCTCAATCCCAAGAGGCCAGACACAGTCCCACTGTCGGACGCCAATGTTGTCTACTCGCTCATTCCTTCCAAGAGACAAAATAACGAACACCTGATGTTCGAGACAGAGGAGTAGATTAAATGATCAATTTCAACTCATTAATTAGATTAGATCAAGAACATCGAGCAGGGATCGATCACCAAAATTAGAGTTGATCTAATTGCATCAAAAACGATTGAAAATAAATCGATCAATTGATCAAGAATCATTTATACTCGAATTCGAACTGAACGAATTTTGTGAGTACAGCCGAAAATTTTCGATCGATCCAAGAGTTGATCGATTAAGAACCAAATCAATTTGATCAACCAATCTTCTTCGATCTGATCGATCGACACAACAAAGAAAAGATCGAGAAAGGGCACTTATCTCTGTCATTGTCGTCGAAGAAGAACGCGCACCGCCGAACTAAGCCATGGAGAGGTGCCACTGTGCCTAGGCGTCGGTCGCCACCATCGTGGTGGTGGCGCTGCTTTCAGTCATCGAGGAAGCAGATGCTCATCGTCATCGTCGCCATTACGCTGCCTCCCGCCGGGAAATTAGGATTGCTTCACTGAGAATTTGGGTAGCAGAAAGAGCTCTCGAGAGCTCTGGAAGAAAAGTGAGAGTGAAAATAATTTCTCTCTCTCACTCAAGTGTTTAAAGGAACTGAAGAAATTTTGCACAAGAGTCCCTCCACCATTGCCACTTTAATGAAAAAGCCCTCCTCCTTTCAGAAATTGTAATGAAAACAAAATCAGAAGCAGGTTAAACTAAATACCCATTTAAAATATTGGGCTCAAATACAGGATTAATAAAATTTTACAAATTAAAATAAACCTTTACCAAGGTTACTCTTTAAGAAATACAATTTAGAAATTAACCAAAAATACCAAACCATACAAAATTCCATAAAATTGGAAAAACGGGGTTACAGTTCATCGTTCATTGCTCATTGTTTATTGTTCATTGTTCATTATTCAGTATTTTTACTTGTATCTAGGGGAAGGGAAATAATACAGATAAATGACCAATCCTATTTTAGCTAGGCATTGTTTAATAGCTTAGGTCTCACATCGTACACGTAGAACTCTAAGCCGTACCCTTATTCATGTGCTACTGTGCTCTTGTACCCTGTACTACCCCAGCCGGTCACATATTCTGATAGTTATTTTAAATGCATGTTACACTGATAGTCTAGTTTATTGTTCGGGATCTGGTATTATAGTTTTATCGTTATTCATGCATCAGTTTCATATTCCAGTTTCTGGTACTATAGTTCACATTATAGTTCCTTTTTTCATGCATTTCAGTGTCTTTCAACGTAGGCTGGGCGTATCCGACGCGTATCCGAATATTTGGGAGCGGGTCGTGACAAGAGCAACGGACTGTATTGACGATCAATATCGACATCGGTTGATTTGGAACATGTTAAATTAAGATCATTCCTCTATGTGGATTGGCTCTTCGGAATCAGGTCTCATATGCAGTAGATTGTGTCCTGGAGAAGAGCTCTATGTAAGAGTCCTTAATTTCCTCAAACATATCTAATGTTTATTTTCAATTTTTATAGTCTTCTTCGCACAATTGGAGCTGGGGGCCTTCAAATAGTAGGGTTGCAAATGAGCCAAGCCATTCGCGAGCTGCTCGAAGCTCATCTCGATAAAAGCTCATTTGAGCTCGGTTCTTTAGTAAACAAGCTGCGCTCAAGCTTCATTTTCGAGCTCGTTCAATAAATGAGCCAAGCTCAAGCTAAGTACTTGGCTCATTAATTTGAGCTCGCGAGGTGGCTCGTTTAGAAGCTCGTTCGTTTTTTTTGAATTATATATATATATATATATATATATATATATATATATATATATATATATATATATATATATATATATATATATATATATATATATATATTGTGTGTGTGTGTGCGCGCGCAGTGGCGTAGCCAGACATTTAATTCAAGGGGCGCAGTACTTATTATTATAATAATAGTAAATTATAATAAAATATTTATAATTCAAAACATATATTAATATCAAATGTCATAAACTATTACAATCACTAAACAACTCTCTTTTTTTGACAATAAAAATCTTCGAGACTTCATATTCTGGAAATAGTGAATGATATCTTCATTGTCAATAGCATCCAAAACGTCTCTTTCAATATATGCCACCAAATAATCATTCATCATCAAATCTCTCAATCGATTATGTATTGAAGTTTTGATAATTTTCATTGCAACTCAGAATCTATATTCTCCTCGCCACTACAGCGAATGAGTCTGTCAAAGACAGAGACCTTCTGTGGCGCATCAGAGGTGATGCACGAGGCATTGCTGTGCCCCTGCTCCGTCGACACATCTTTCTCGCCTGAGAGGGAGATGGCTGGAGAACGTGGTTAGCCGCACGTTTCCCTGAGAGATGCGCCGCACCAGCGGGCGTATCTTGGTTGCTGAGGACATCAGCAGGAAGGGAAGGCTGGATTGGCGCATCCCCTTTGGTGGTGGTGCCCGAGGCGTCGACCTTGCGCACCCAGACTCGACGGGTCTTCTTCGGCTTCGGCAGCCGCTTCGAAGGACTCGCCCTTCCTTCAGAGATGAACTCCTCATACGCCTGTTGATTGACGTGTACGACCAGCGTCTTGTGGGAGGATGGGTAATAGCAATGCCAACTTCAAGAGCAAATATACCAACGGATATGTACGATGCTTCTTTAACTGAACCGTCTTTCTAGCAAGTCCACTAACACCCGCAACGTCAAAAAATTGGTCATCAGAGTGCACATAAAAAATATAGTTATCAAGTTGACGATTAAGGTGCATCAACTCCATGTTAGAAAAATCTGATGGATAAAATTCAGCAAAGCGAAGCAGTTTTCTCTTATCATAAGAAGAGAATGAATCACCTGGATCAAGACAAGACATACACAGCAACAACTCCGTATTCACCTCATTAAAATGATTATTCAACTTTTGAAGCTGCAAATCAATCACTTCATAAAATAATTCAATACGATAATAATGAAGATTTGTTTTTCCTTCAAAGTTACGACGAGATCTCCCATGTTGTACAAATAATTCGTCCATATGTAGGATTACTATTTTGTGCTTAACACAAAATGAAGAAACCTCTTCCAATAATGATTCACATCCATCTCTCTCATGTTTTGCAAGTGTTGTTTGGTTATTCTCATAAGAGTCATAGCATTTATTATATCTTGGTCTTTTCTCTGTAAAGCTTGTGATAAATCATTTGTGATTCCTAAGATAATCTTCATCAAATGTAAATGAAATACAAATTCAAATTGAGAAATGATTCCCAGAATATTTTCTGCATGCCCTCTTACCTTGTGATCCTTTGCATCCCCCTCAACAATCGCAACAACATCAACCACCGACGAGTACAAGCAAATCAAACTCATCAGTGTACAATAATGAGAACCCCACCTGGTGCTTCCTGCTCGTTTTAATGACATTTCTTGATTCTTATATTTTCCAGTCAAAATATCACCGCTATAAATTCCTTCAACAACTTTTTTAAATTGTTTTTCACGAAGAATATCCCTACGCTTGCATGAGGCTCCAACAATATTTGATAAAAGTGTAACAATGTCAAAGAATAAAGAAATCTTTCCGTGACCTTCTGCAACAGCTACAAGTGTTAATTGAAGTTGGTGAGCAAAGCAGTGAATATAATAAGCCGACTCATTCTCTATCATAATCAAGCTTTTCAATCCATTAAATTCTCCTCGCATGTTGCTAGCTCCATCGTATCCTTGTCCCCGAATACTCGATATACTTAATCCATGTTGGGACAATAGAAATTCAATAGCTGCATATCACCAACATGAACAATACCAAGAAAACGTTCCATAATATGCCTCCTTCTATACACAAAATGCAAAACAACGGTCATTTGTTCTTTCACGGATATATCACGCGCTTCATCAACAAAAATAGTGAATAATTCATTATCAATATCTCTAATAATAGCATTTGTAGTTACCTTTACAATGGAAATAATAATCTCTTATTGGATTTGAGGAGATGTCAATTTGAGATTTTCAGGAGCCTTGTTTAGTGCAACTTTATCGATATTCTCATTGTGGTCACAAACAAATTGTAAGAGCTCAAGAAAGTTTCCTTTATTTAGTGATTCTTCGGATTCATCGTGACCACGAAAAGTCAATCCTTGACGCAAAAGAAATTTAATGTAATCAATTGATGCTGTCAAGCGGAGATGATAGTCGGCTTGATTTTGAATACACTGAGCAGCCAAAGAATGTTCTATGTGTTGTTGCTTCAAAAGATCGTAGCCAGCACTCACACATTTGTTATGCGTACTAGTGTGATCTCCAACATGTCCATCCAACTTTATTTTTTTTCCTCTAATTTTTAAATCCCTCTCCAACAAAGTAATCACCACCACTTTGGCCACCTTGATCAGCTTTAAAAAGATAACAAGGGAAACAATAAACATCATCTGTTGTAATACTATACTCTAGCCAATTAGGGTGCTTTTTGAACCACGAAGGCTGAAATCGACGCTTCTCATTTGCACATGAACGCCAAAAAAATTGTGATCTTTAGGCTGACATGGACCTTTTTGCAAGTAGTATTGTTGAACCTTCTCTCTTTCTTTAATATTATATTCATCAAAAATTTCGTAATGTAGGATCAGAGGGATACTCATCTTCTATATTGCACGTAGGTAAGGACTGGACAACAGGCTGACATGGAAGTGGAGGTGGACCGGGTGGTCCAGTTCATGGCTCTTGGGAGCTTGAAGGAGCTTGTTCTCAAGATTTATTGAAAATTTTGAATAGTGTATTATTTTTCATCTGAAAATATTCAATTGTAAAGTATTAGTGTTCAATTCAAATTGTCAATTGACTTAAAATTTTACTAAATAATATACACATTTAGACATTCTAGCTACATATAATTTTAGTACTACTAAATGGAAGAACAAATATTTGAAAGAAAAAATGCAACATGATTATCAAATGGAAGAGCAAATACTTGGGGAAAAAAAAATCAGAAATCTTACCTCAATAATTTTTTTTTTGAAGGCTTGAAGCACAGAAGCAAGAGCAAATGGACACGAATCCACCGACACTGGACACGAACCTAATCCAGACCTTAGGGGGGACCCTTAGGGCTTCCTTTTGGTGAAGACTACATGAAATTTCATGGAGATTTGAAGAAATTACCTCCTTGTGAACTTTCAATGGAAAAAGCCTCTTTCTAGCTCCTTGCTTGGTATCCCAATCACTTCTAATCAATGCCAAACTGAACCAAAACATTCACAACAGCAAGAATGACAGATTTAGAAACTAATGCAACTAATTTGGGGATTTTAGGACCTATAATGGAATTATAATGAATTTATTAAGACAAGAACTCACCTCCTTGAAAATAGGGCTCTTCCTAAAGAAAAGAGGCAACCCTAGATTTGGGAGGGGTTTTATATGGTGGGAATCCCTATGTTGATGGTGTGGCCGGCCACTAGGGCTTGGGTTTAGGGTTTAGTCAAATGGTTGGGCCTTGGGCCAAGCTACAAAGCTAAATGTAGATTAAACTTAACAAGGTTCTAAAACCACAAGTCATGACTTATGACTTCTAATCCTTTTTGCTAAAATGACTTAAACCAAGTGCTAGGCTAGGTTAGACTAGGGTCACTTGACCTAACCATGGCCCACTAACTAGGGTTAGCTTCTAGGTAGGTCTACAAAGTCAACACTAGTCAAAAGTCAACCTATTCAAACAATTTCAAATAAATTCCTAAAAATTTCCATAAATTCTAATTAATTCTAATAAATTTAAAATACCCCAAAATGACAAAAATACCCTCACACTAGAAATGTGGTAGTGACATAAGTTAGAAGAGATATTTGACTATAATTAAATAATATTCTTATTATACGTTATTACACGTGCAAAGCACGTGCATTTACTAGTTCCACTATATAATGAGGCTTCAAAACAGCTCAAAAGTGAGCCGTCTAAGTCGTCATTATATCACGGTCCTTTTTAAAAAAAAATTATGTAAAAATTGTTGAAAAAAGTAAAAATTTGTCAACATGAGAAATTGAACTCAACAAAAAAAAAAAAAAAAAAAAAAACTTACATCTTAACCACATGACTTAGAAGAGATATTTAATAATAATTATATAATATTCTTATTATACGTACAAAGTATATATATATATATATATATATATATAACTCTCATGCTGCCGGCAAGTTGGGGAGCAGGCAAGGGAGACTGGTATGGGGAATTAAATAGCGCTCCCTCTAGCTCTAGGTATGAGCTAGCTATGAGAGATCATAATATAATGGGCTGGGAATTGAAGAGAGAGGTCATGTTCAGCTGATATGATCATATTGATCGACTCCGAGGAGGAGTGCCATGCTGGGGGCACGACACGACCAACTTAAGAGAGGTACGTAGGTCCACGACATGGAGCCGAGATGGCCGTGGTGTTCTCCGCCATCATGGGTTTCGTGAGTGCCTATGACAGAGCCATGAATGATAGGACTCTCCAGGTTGACTCTGCAACTCCATTATCGGTAGCAGTGTACCACCACCCCCCAGGTGCATGCACGCACTCTCGAGGTTAATTGACTCTGCAACTCCATTGATTCACAACTTGATTGTGTGTTACAACAGCGCGTACTGCAATGTGGTTGTGAAAGCATTGTGGTGCTATGCATGGAAGCATTGCAACATATTCGAGAACGTGCTTGGTGCGGCCGCAACCACACTGGTGAGCTCACTAATGGCAACATTGTGGTTAGTGCGTTAACTAGAAACTTTTGGTATGGAAGGGAGGTTTGAGCTGCCAGTGAGAACTAATGATTTAAATATAAAAAAGAAAAATAAATCGACAATATGATTGAAATATAAAAAATTAAATTATGTTAGAATATTTTAAATATAATTTGAATATATTTTATTTATGATCTATTATAAATATATTTTTAAACTTTTGGAGAGGTGTTTAGTTAGAAATATCATGCAGTTAGTTTAAATTTTAAATATTTTAGTATTTATACATATTCATGCAGTTAGGAGAATTTTAGATTTTAATTTTAGTTTAAACTATATGAGAAAATAACTACGATTACGGGACATTTTTTTTAAACGAAATGGTTGATGAAATGCACACGACTTATACGATTCAACCTTGAACCGTTTTGAAGTTTTATATCTTAACAAAATAAAAGTTAAAAGTTCTGGTTTTCGACAATTTGTTCATGTCAATGGAAACCGTAATCTAGAACAAAAGTGCTTGTGGGTTGATTCATGTGTTTGACCCACACAAACATATTATTGTAATAGAACCACAACTTATTTTCATCCATATTAGTGTTTTCGACAAAAGTTGACACAGTCCACAAATATCAATCGCTGAACCAACGATCTAAAATATAACTACATAAGAATCTTAGAGCATCCACAGTGGAAGAGATTTCAAGTGCTACATTTTAACTTTAGCCAAATTTTGTAGCACTTGAAGACTATAATGGACACTTGTCCATACTTAAAAATTACTAGAAAGCTAATAAACACTCCAGAATTCAGATTTGGAGCATGATTACATTAATTTTTGGGCCCACCACTACCACTAGGCTAAGGGTTATCGACAAAATATTATATATGTATTTATATAATGAGAATCATCTAACATACATTTTCATTACCAAAAGAAAATTGTGATTTCCTTGAGACTCAGAGGCAAGACAATAAAATAAGAGAAATTTTGAGTGGCACCCCACTTTATTTTACCATTTTTAAGGTGCACCCCACAGTTTTACCATAATGCAAGACACCTCCCACTTTTGACGGAAAACGTCCAAAACTGACGGTCAAAGGGTTTGACCAACATTTTTTGACGAAAATGTCCTCGTCTCTCTCAAACCCAAACTCATTGTTGTTGCTGCTGCTGCTGTGGGGGGAGGGAGGTGGCTGCGGTCGGGGAGGGGGGCGGCGAGGTCGCGGAGGGGGGGCGAGGTCGGGGAGGGGATGGCGGCGGCGACGGTGGGGGGTAGGGTGGGGCGGCGAGGTCGGGGGAGGGGGGGACGAGGTCGAGGAGGGGGGGCGAGGTCGGGGAGGGGAGGGCGGCTGCGGTCGGAGGGGGGGCGAGGTCGAAGAGGGGGGGGGGAGGTCGGGGAGGGGAGGGCGGCTGCGGCGGTGGGGGGTAAGGGGGAGTGGTGCGAGGTCGAGGATGGGGGGCGAGGTCGAGGAGGGGAGGGCGACTGCCGTCGGGGAGGGGGGGCGAGGTCGAGGAGGGGGGCGAGGTCGGGGAGGGGAGGGCGGCTGCGGCGGGTGGGGGGTAGGGGGGGGCGGTGGTGATGGTGATAGTGATGGTGGTGGTGGTGATAGTGAAGGTGGTGGTGGTGGTGATGAACGCGACTGCGGCTGCCGCCCTCCCCTCCCCGACCTCGCCCCCCCTCCTCGACCTCGCCCCACCCCCCTCCCTCCCAGACCGCAGCCCACCCCCCCCCCCCCCCCCCCCCACCCAACCCAGCAACAGCAGCAGTGAGTTTGGGAGAGACGAGGGCATTTTCGTCAAAAATATTGGTCAAACTCTTTGACCGTCAGTTTTGGACGTTTTCCGTCAAAGTGGGGGGTGTCTTGCATTATGGTAAAACTGTGGGGTGCACCTTAAAAATGGTAAAATAAAGTGGGGTGCCACTCAAAATTTCTCATAAAATAATTAAGTTACTAGTTTTCAAATTTTCACCCTAGCAAAATAGTATACGCCACTACTACTGGACTGTCCGTGATAGATACACTAGCAAAATTATCCAACACATTCATATAGAATTTACATCAAGAATAATTTATCCATGGAATATTTTAGCAAATGCCTCCATTACAAATATAGAAAGTACCATAAACCTCCACTTATTTAAAAAAAAAATAGTAAATGCTCCCATTCCTTTGTGTACAATATTTTAAAATTTAAGATATACCCGCACTATTTAACCAAAATTTTGATTATTTTACTCATAGTGGGGACATTTGTTAGTTTTTTAAATAAGTGGGGGTATATGCTAATTTGTATATTTATAGTGGGGGCACTTGCTAAAACATCTCTTTATCCATCCATCCAAGTTATCCTTCCAAAGCATTTATGTGAAAACTAACGTGACGGTTGATGTGACAAATGATATGACTAATTTTAAAATTAAAATTAAAACTAATATTAAAATTAAAACTAAAATTAATATTAATATTAAAATTTTGGATATAATTAATTTTTTTGGTTCAAATTTGTTATATCAACTGTCGTGTTAGATGACACATAATGCTATTTAACATGTCATATCAGCTGTCAAATGAGGAGGGATGGTTTGGAAAGCATGTCAGCTGCCATATAAGAATGATGGTTTAGAGGAATAATTTGTAGGGACGACGTTACTCCATAAATTGGCATAAGATAAGTTTTCCCGGATTCCCATTCGATCGACTACAAGCTAAGTGTTGGTTATCGGAAACTCGCCTTCATCCATTAACCGATCACTCAACCACCTGAAAAGGAAAAGATTTGGAGACAATTGTCACGTCCATGATTTTGCGCCCAATCGAGACGGACTTACATAACTCTCTACTTACTTGGGTTATGCTGGAATCTTCTGAAAATCTCTAGAAGATGGTTGAATCTTCTGGAAGATCCATGATCTTTCTAGAAGATAGTGGAATCCTCTTGAAGACTCATGATATTTCTAAATAACTCGTGATTTTTTTAGATATACTAGATACTTTCCTTATAAATATCTAGGTTTTAGAATAATTCATAGAATATGTCAATTTCAGAAGAGATTTTTTTTTTTTTATGTCATATGAGATCTTTTCTAATTTTTTTTTAGCATTCTAGCTAAACGAGAAAAATAGTGCGCAATGAAGTGTAATACTCGCTCCCTATTCATTTCACTAGTAGACAAAGAACATTCCTCTTAATCTCCTACATATATTACCCATTTCGAACCTCCAAAACCAAGTAGCTTCTCTCTTTCTCTAATGGAGTTCCTTCTCTCTTCCATCACACTTGTGTGTCTCCTCTTTCTTGTACGTAAACTACTCCGTAGCCGAAGACATTCCCGCAACTGCTACCTCGTCGACTACGCGTGCTTCAAGCCCTCCGACGACCGCAAGGTCTCCACCCAGCTCTCCGGCGACATCGTCCTGCAGAACAAGAACCTAGGCGCCCCCGAGCACAGGTTCCTGCTCAAGATCATCGTCAGCTCCGGCATCGGCGAGGAGACCTACGCCCCCCGCAACATCATACGCCGGGGCTCGAGCGAGGCGCGGCCGCCGCCGCCGACTCGGTCCTTCTCCGAAGGGATCTCCGAGATGGACGAGTTCTTCCGCTCCTCCTCCATCGGCAACCTCTTGCGCAGGTCCGACGTCTCCCCGTCGGACATCGACGTGCTAGTGGTCAACGTCTCGATGTTCGCCCCCTCCCCCAGCCTCGCTTCGAGAATAGTCCACCACTACGGGATGAGGGAGGACGTCCGCGCCTTCAACCTGTCCGGCATGGGCTGCAGCGCGAGCCTGATCTCGATCGACCTCGTCCGGAGCATCTTCAGGACCCGTCCCAACGTCCTCGCGCTCGTCGTCAGCTCCGAGTCCATCGCTCCGAACTGGTACTCCCGGCAGCGACAGGTCGATGATGCTCTCCAACTGCTTGTTCAGGTCGGGCGGCTGCTCCATGCTGCTGACCAACGACCCTTCCTTCGAGGGCCGGGCGAAGATGAGGCTGAGGCACCTCGTCCGGGCCCACATCGGAGCGAGCGACGGGGCTCACAGCTGCGCGGAGCAGAAGGAGGACGGCGGCGGCTACTTGGGGGTGCACATCGGCAGGGGAATTCCCAAGGCCGCCGCGGTCGCGCTCTCGGCGAACCTGCGGAGGCTGGCGCCGAGGGTCCTCCCGATCGGCCAGACGGCTCTCTACGTCGTCCGCGACGTCCTCGGGCGGAGGCTGAAGCTCGTGGCAGCAGGCGGCGGGAGGGCGGCGCCCGTGGACTTCAGGACGGCGGCGGAGCACTTCTGCGTGCACCCGGGGGGGACGGCGGTGATCGAGGGGGTAAGGAAGGGCCTGCGGCTGACGGAGCACGACGTGGAGCCGGCGAGGATGACGCTGCACCGATTCGGGAACACGTCGTCGAGCGGGATCTGGTACGAGCTGGAGTACATGGAGGCGAAGGGGAGGCTGAGGAGGAAGGACAGGGTGCTGATGCTGGGGCTCGGAGCGGGGTTCAAGTGCAACAGCTGCCTGTGGGAGGTGGAGAGGGACCTGGAGGAGGAGCGTGGGGTTTGGGAGGACTGCATTCACAAGTACCCCCCTAAAACCCTAATCAACCCTTTCATGGAGAAGTACAGCTGGGTCTTCGACGACAAAGTAGAAGAATGATGATGCTTAATCAAGAAAAGTTACTAAGTATCGTGCCAATAGTATCATGACATATCAGACGACAACACATGCACTGTCACGTGGTAAGTCCAATCCACAGAATAATTTTTCCTTAATCAAAGCATCTCCAACTCTATTGTCTTGTTAAGTGTTGTGAGTCTTAGGTGGCTCTTATGTGACGCGAGCCACAAGACAATGTCTTGTTTATTGCAGCAAAACTATATCTCAAAAGACAATGAGATAGAAAAACTCTCTCTAATGCAAAAGTATTGAGGAGACAATAAAAAGTATTTTTTTCAACTTCCAAGGCAACTCCTTCACTTTTCAACTTTTTTATAAATATTTCTATTCATAATTGATGATGTGGAGACAAAGTCATTGTGAAGTACATTGTCTAGATCTAGACAACCAACTTCACATTGTCCTTGTCATGTCAACTTTATGTTTTATTCTACATTTGTATTGGAGAAATTTTTTTGGAATAAAAGTTTGTCATTCCTATGTGACAACCATTTTTTCTAAACTCACAATAGGGTTGGAGATGCTCTTACTTGCTTCTTTCACCGAATTTTTACACCCTTGCGTCCAGTTTCCACGAGTTACAAACTTAATGTGTCCTGCCTCCAGTTCCTGTGTTGCAAACTTGACTCGTGTGTAATTTGTTCATGATGAAGTAATTGTGGACTTTGTATTTGCACCAAGTATACTGATCACTTTCTACTTTTTTTTAATTCTCTTTCTCCAGAAAAGTTGGCATAGACAAATTGGGGGTGCCCTTCTCCAATTGATGCATGTCACTTATGTTACATGTACAACGGTTGCAAACTTGTAACAAGTGTTGTTGTTAAGCACGGTCTGATTTTGTTCAGCTGTTTAATGGGCCGGGCGGGCCAAAATTCGGCCAGAACCGGTCTGGTCAAAACCGGTCTGGGTCGGCCCGAGTCCGGTCAACGGTCAGTCCGATCCAGTCCATAATACCACCGGGTTCGGGTCCGGCCCGTACTCCTCATTGGGTCCGGACTGGGTTCAGTTTTTCCAACCCCGCAGCCCGGCCAGGCCTGGAACATAATTAAAAAAAAAATTCAAAACCTACATGAATGAGGGCTTATGAAGCTAGGACCTCCAAAGCAAATTCTTATCAACCATTCTACTAACCAATATTAGCAAATCCGTTTCTCTTAAAAATAGAAACAAGTATAGTATAAATTAAAAACTGAGTCAATTTTTTCTTTTCTTTAAAGTTGGTCAGCCTGCGGGCTAACCCGGGCCGGGCCCGGACCCGACTCTGTCCGAACCTATCCGGGTCTGGGTCCCGGACTGAATTTGAAGTTTTTTATTTCCGGGTCGACCCGGCCTACTCCTCCATCCGGGCTAAGCTGGCCCGGCCCAAGCTCGAACAAATCCGATCAACAATGGGCGCGGGCCGGCCCAGCCCGGCCCACCTCACACCTTCAGGCTAACTCCGAACTGAACCGTCATGGTTCCGCTCTTTTAATACATAAGAATCTTATCGGACCAATCGAATTCATGGAACCACGTCAGTATATATTGTTGGTATATTGACAGTATATATATTGTGCACTATGTTATGTGAGAGAACTATCAAGAGCAGTCATCCGTTTCGCGTGAACTCTTCGTTTCTCGAAGAATCCTCATCCAAAACAAAAATCCAACGTTGGTTTACTACTGCTTTGTGTGAGCACAAATTCGTGTCGATTGTTTGAGTATTTGGTGCCTGTGTCAAATACTTGGTAAAAATAGATAAATTGATATTGAGTGGCATTAGGGATCAAGAATTACAATTCACTGGGAGCACGATCATAGAAGGGTTCGGAGACAACGTCTCTGATTTTTTTTATTTTTTAGTGTAATAGTATATAAAAAAAAAATCACTGGAGGCCCCGTCCCTCAGTGCCCGCCACGTGGAACCACCACCGTTGAGTGGTCATTTCTCAACCAAAACCATAATCCAATATCATTCTAACATAGGTCCGCTTGGATTGAGGGTTAAGTGAGAAAAAGTTAAATGAGAGAGAAATAAAATCATGCTTGGTTTGAGGGTGGGATTTAGGAGAGAGAGTTATAGAGGGTTAAGTGGTGATTTATTTCACCATCTTTTGTCCATTTTTTAACCCCCAATTCAGAGGGTTAATGAGGTGGATTGAGGGATTTGTTTAAAAAGTCATAAATATCCCTTATTGTTCTATAAAATATTATAATTTTTTTCTCCTTTTTTGGTTTTCAATATGTTGCTCCGTACCTTCCTAATTTGTGAAGATATTTTGACAAGTTCTAATTAAAATTTTAACCGAATTCAATATTATAACATGTAATAAGGTTATTTTGTAATATCATATTTTTATTAATCTTCCACCCAGTCAAATTTTTTAATCCAAGCAAAAGTTATTAAACATCCTCCACTTAACTATTTCTCCGATCCAAACAAGATTCTATGCGACTCTTCTTAATTTTTTTCCTCCCAACTCCGAGCAGACCCTAGGTGATACTAGTGATCAAATTTAAATGTCTGAAATCTATAAAATCCAGTAAACAATGAGGCCAAGTCTTGGATTGACAAAAAAATTAGAGAATTTTTGACTTGCCCCCCACTTTGTTTACCCAAATTAAGGGTGCACCCCACTGTTTTGCATTAATGTACATCACCCCCCACATTTGACGGATTCCGTCAAAAATTAACGGTCAAACGTTTTAACCACAAATTTTGGACCAAAATGCCCTTCCTATTTTTTCTTCCTCTTTCCTTCCCCTCTGGCGGCCACCGCACCCCCACGCCCACCGCCCCCGCACCGTCGCCTCCGCCGCTTGCCGCTGCTGCTGCCGCCCCCACTGCTGCTGCCGCCGCGCCGCCGCCGTCGCTGCTGCCACCGTCGCTGCTGCTGCCACAGCTGCCGTCGCGGCTGCTGCTGCTGCGGCTGCGGGAGGGGAGGGGGGAGCGGAGGGAGGCGGAGGGAGGGGGGGCGGTGGCGGAGGGGGGGAGCGAGACGGGAGGGGGGGGAGGGGGCGGCGGAGGAGGGGAGCGGAGGCGCAGAGGCAGGCAGTGGCGGTGGCGGAGGGGGGGAGCGGAGGCGGGGAGGGGGGGAGAGGCGGGGAGGGGGGGAGCGGAGGCGGTGAGCGACGGCGGTGGCCGCACGGGGGGTGGGGGGTAGGGAGGGTGGTTAGAGGAAAGAGGGAGGAAGAAGATGAGGGCATTTTGGTCCCAAAAAAATATTTTTGACGGAATTCATCCAATGTGGGGGGTGATGTACATTAATGCAAAATAGTGGGGTGCACCCTTAATTTGGATAAACAAAGTGGGGGGCAAGTCAAAAATTCTCAAAAAATTACTTGCCAACGCACAAACGATGCGACATATCGATCTTATATGTTATGCTCGTGCTTGGGTCCACCTCCAGGCTAGCACAATGGCACATGCAACAGTCCCTCACCACTCGAGTTCACATCCCTGTCATATATACAAAGAAAGGAGAGGGAACTCACACTAATGTTCTCAAGAAGAGAGGGAGAGAAAAATGAATGATGAGTTATTTGTAATAACTCATCCAAACAAATCATGACGGTTGGATCTCGATCCAACAGTCAAAAAGAGCTTGCGACTGCTTTGTTGTGCACAAATAAGAAATGTATTTACCTATTTTTAAACAAATCCTTTCATTTTTTTCTCGTTAACCTATTTGGGAATTAAGAAAAAAAGATAAAATAAAGCTAAACAAACCTCCATTTAATTCTATACGACTCTCTCTTTCAAACCTCTTTTTTTTTCATTTAACTTTTTTTTTCTTTCACTTTTAACTCTTTTAACCCTCAATCCAAGTATAGAAAATTTACTGTAACTAAATAAATTTCCAATAAATTAGTTTAAACGAAACAAAATTGAGTAAATTAGAATATCTGAAAGATGTCGCCAATTTGGCCGACGGAAAACCAAGAATGCACGATTACGCCAATTGAGTTGACGGAATTTGGCCGAATATATTATTTTATGATTTGAATATAGACTTAATTACAACTTGATACCCTTAACTATCCCACTTTTTGAACTTATACCATAAACTTTGATATGCATCAACTTAATACTATAAACTATTTGAATATTTTCAACTTGATACCCCAAAATTTTAAAATGACAAAAATTGTCCTCTTTCTCCACCCAACTCTCACCCCATGGGTTGCCCACCCCCTCTGCCTCCCCCCTCCCCCTTCCGCCTGCCCCGTCCCCACTCCGGTTATGTAACACCCAGTTTCTCTAGATGAGGGTAATTTTAAAATTTTGTATTTTTAATTTATTTAATTATGGTATTTAAAATTTTATATGATTTTTTTATTAATTTTAATCATTTTAAAATCTATTTTAAAACATGACTTATGAATTGGTGTCTTGCTAGTATTTTGTTTATCATTTCTGGATTGAGGGGTATTTTAGTCATTTTTGTAATTTTGGAAATTATTTGGAATTATTATGTATTATTTAGAATCATTAGAATTTATATGATTTTTAGTATAATTGATTTTGGTATTTTAGTTGACTTTGACTTATGTTGACTTTTGAGACTAACCTAGTGGCTAACCTAGGTCATGACTATGTGATTAGGATATGGAACCCTAGGTTGACTTAAGTTAGTGATAATTAAACCATAGAATTAATTTGGTGGAAATAGGATTTAAATTGTTTAAGGAATGGCTTGTGATTTCACAAGTCATGACTTGTGACTTAAGGCTTAATAGCCCATAGGCCCACACCATGAACCAACCCTAACCCTAATCAGCCCATGGCAGCCACCTAGGGCTATTTCTCCCTATAAATAATCTCTTCATTTAGGGTTCTTGCCTCTTTATTGAGTTTCAACATTTTGAAGAAGGAAAGGTATAGGAATCTTCCTCAAGCCCTAGTTTCTTTGTTTTAATTCCTTTTTTCCTCTAGTCTTTTGCATTAGTTCCTAATCCACCTCTACTTGCTGTTCATGGAGGTCATTCTCAAATTTGGGACAATTTGGAGCTTTGGGATTAGCAAGAAGGATCCCCCATTTTGAAGCTTTCTTTGGAGAAGAACACCAATAGGTAACTTCTCATTCTCTCCATGAAATTCCAATTTTCTTACATATTTGAACAGCCCTAGGTGTCCCCTAGCCGTAGGTATTGGTTTCGTGTTGAGTCGTGTCCGTTTCATGTCCGTATCGGACACGGATCAGTGTTAGGGTGCATGTGTTCGATGAAATGCTTGAGTGAATAAATTCTTCTTATTTTTAAATTCTGTTTGAATAGATTTCTAGCCCTTGATGTGTGCTTTCGAACCCCCAAGCTCTGAGCTCATATCGAGCTGAGTCCGTGTCCAAAATGGACACAAACTCGCTGCACGAGACACGACGCACATGCCCTGCTACTCGGGGGCTATAACTCCCTGTACACGACACATCTGGACACGAAATTTTGTGTGGACGCTGTTTAGGTGACTGACACGAGGCTCACAAATTTCCATGGGTTCTTGTTCAGTGGTTTGGGAGAAATCGCACGCGCACGGATCGCGCACTGCTGCACACGCACGTGAAAACGCACTGATACGCGTTCCAAACTCTCGACACGACTCACGTGGACACGAGACAGACACGTGTACATGAACACATAGACCTACCCTAGCTGTGGACATATGCATGACACTTGTTGATGTGTGTGTCGTGTCCTAGCCCGACTCACACACGTGCACGAGGCTGCCTGTGCAGTGCTTTCACAGTCTGTATAAATTAGTGTTTTGGACACGTTTGTGTCCACTTGTTTGGACACAAACACCATGTTTGACACATGTATGCATGACACAATGTTTACCAACCCTCCGATTGATATTTTAATTGTTAAATTAGATTCGAAATGGGAAAATTCTCATGTTCCTGATATTTAACTGGCAGTCGGGTTGGGGATTTAATGTATGTTCACTGATTGGATTTGTGGGCTATATTGAATGTAGATTCACTTATATACATCTGTAATTAGCTAATATGTTAGGTTGAGATTAGCATGGATTTTTTTTTAGTTCTCAAAATTTGCAATTGGTTTTGGATTGAACTGTCATTTCTCTCATTCCTGGAATTTCATGATTCACTGTTTTGCTTAAACTGTCTAACCATACATCATACACTGTTACCTGTTTACAAATCTGTGAAGGACAGTACACCCACACACTATGGTTCCCTGCTACGCACAGGACACTGGAACCTGAGTTAAATCCAAGAATTAGTATGTATTTGTAATACACTGTCATTCACTAAACTGAGGACACCTGAACTCTTGATGTTGATTTACCATGCTAATTCACATACACATGTATTTGTTTACTGTTAAGTTGATTCATGAGTTGGGTTTTCAAATTTGGCTTTAGGATTGCTATATGAAGATTGAATCAAAACTGAGATTATGTCACTAATTACCTGAGAATTGGGTTCCATTTCCTCATTATAAATCTGAGAATTACTTGTGTGAAATCTGAGAACCCATGTCATGCCTATACTGTCAACTGATATGGATTCTTCCTTCTTCTTTTTTTACTGATTTTCGAATGGCTTTGGGATGGAATAAATGTGTGTGTGCTGAAATTTGGAGAGTATGTTTCAAATCCTGTTATCCATGATAACAGAAGCTGAAACATGGGTTTCCAGTTGGAGATCTCAGTTCCCCCCTTGTCATTGTTAGTTTTCATTTAACTTGAAACCTGGATGATGTGAAACCTGAGAATTTCCTAAGATAGCACCTGTCCTTGCACTGAAATTTCAGAGAACTAAAAAACTAATAGGTTGTTCACTGATTCTTTATTAACTGTCAAGTATTGAAACCTGAGAATAGGTTCACCTTGGGTTATAAACTGTCAATTGTTAATCTTGTTTTAGCCAAGTCTTGATACTAGGATTCATTCATGAAAATTGTATTAACTCACTGATTTCTAATGCTAATTCCTATGATAAATCCTCACATGTATTCACTGTCACCTGGGTTCTCATGTAAACACACAGCCTTGTATACCACACACACATATGCACCTGAACACACACTCTATCCTAAACTCCCTGTCACACACATTCCTCTCTAACACACTCCACCTTGTCATACACACACATAGGTATCCTCACCCCCTTGACACTCTATGACACCTAACCACCGTTTTCCAGTTTTTTTTAACTGTTTTAGAAATCTAGTTGCCATGACTGAATTCTCATGCATTGATTTACTGATTTTGATTCAAGAGATTAACTGTCAATCAATTGACAGGAATCCCAAAAATATGGAATTTGTTTCCTTTCCTTATTATTGAGTGTTGATTCTCATGGTTGTGTTGGTAATGATAGCTCACTGTCTTCTATTTCCTATTTGCACACACATTCCCAAATACCCTCATACACACACAGGTTTACACTACATTGTCTCCATGCCACACTGTTTTGTATTTGTACACACACTGTCAATTCCTGTTTTCCCATGTGACCCTACCACACTGTTTTGCAATGCACTGTTTTATTCCTATTCCTAGGTAACACTCACACCATGTACACTCTCATGTCATTGACACCATGTCAATTCTTTCCCTCTTTAACTCTCTCTCTATATATATATATAATGTTGTATAAATATATGTAATCCTATATATATAAGTATAATCATATATACATATAGCCATATATAAATTCCATTATAAATAGCTAAATGTGAATGTGCCTTGATGTGTGGTTTGTGTTAGCTTGTATAGCCTTGTGATTGGTGTGTGATTGCTAGACTAGGCTTGGTTAGGCCTAGTGAGACTTGTTAGACTTGTTTGGGCTAGGACTTGACCTAGTTTGACTAGTGTGGTTGACTAGAGTTGACCAAGTGTCGACTTTAGCCTAGTTTGACCTAGACAGCATGCAGATACATTGTACATTTCATATATCATCCCATGTATACATCTTGACTTGTGTTGCTCTAACTAGGAGTCAGGTACCTCATCTCGGACAATACATTTACTTCAGACATTCAGATACGAGGCGAGTACATTCTCTGACCGTTTCATACTTGTCTGGATTTATATTCTTGCTCTAGATTACTGTACTTGATGCTGACACGATCATTATCACGGATTGGTACTATACGGATCTTCTTCTGAGATATTATCTCCTTGTATTCACTAAATACATATTGTGATGTGCGTTTTACTTACATATTGTATTTATTGAATACCCTTATCATTGTACACTCATTGTGCATATTGTACTCTCATTATCACATTGAGCCATTGTACAAGCCATTGTATAAGGTAACGTAACTGAATTGGATCCTTGTGTATTGATTGGGGGAGGGAGAGTAGAAGTGGTTATGTGATCAATCCTATTGTATAAGAAATTGTAGATGTCCATTGTACACTCACGTACAAAAGAGTCCCATTTTATTGTACAACCTAACCCGTTTACATAACCATATTGTACTCTAAATCACAGTAGGCTTACAGATCTTACTTATCATATTTAGATATTTTCCGTTATCAAATCTCTACTGTTTTTTCATATACTTCTTTCTTTCAGCGTTTCATGTACCTTACTCTATTGGATGCTTTATATTTTCTAACATGATATGAACTGCGTGAGATGTTTTGTGCTCGCTCCCGTCCTGACTGGACCTGTTAAAAATTTTACAGAGGATGACGAGGAACCCTGCACCCCCTTACTTGGAGCTTGCCTAGTTGACACTCGCGACCTGGACCCCAGGGGAGGTTCAGGCAGCTACTGAGGACGATACCTTGCTTAGTATAGATAGTTTAGACTGCTTTCCTTTTCATGTTTAGTTGTTGTTCTTGATTCAGAGTTTGTATATTTTTAGAGATGTTAAGACTTGTATTTCTTTTCTGTTGTACCTCAGTTGAGGATTTCTTATCTATTTCATCGTGCTACATTCTACCTTAGATTGTGATTGAGATGTACCTCTGTGTTGGCCTCCTTATGGAGAGTATTCATATTATGCTAGTTATAGTTCATGACCTAGAACAGCGTTCTATTGCCGATACTGCGGCATAGGCTGGGCGTTGTTACGTTCTCGTACCCTCACAGTAGGTGCGGGTCGTGACAGGTTATCCCCCTGCCCTCCCCTGTGGCTACCCCCTCCGCTTGCACCACCCCGCCCCCTTTCTCATGCGCGGTGACGATGATAGCGTGCGGAGAGAGGGGGTTGCAGACGGGGTAGAGCAGTCGGGGGACGAACGGGGTGGCTGTAGCTGCGTGGGGAGAGGAGAGGGGGCGGTCGGAGGCAGAAAGGGCGACCAGAGGGGGGTGGAAGGTGCAACCAACGAGGGTTTGAGGGGGGCGCCGATGGAAAAGGGGGGGCGAAGTGCAACCGACGGGGGTACGTGGGGAGGGGGGGATATGGTGAGGGAGAGCGGGAGGGGGGGGGAAGGGATGGACATTGGCAATTTTGTCCAATTTATTTTTAAAGTATCAACTTGATGCATATCAAAGTTTAGGGTATCAAGTTCAAAAAGTGAGATAGTTGAGGGTATCAGGCTGCAATTAAGCCTTAAATATATCCAAATTTCTATATCCAAATTTTTGCAAGATATTATTAGCACAGCTTTAACTATATCCAAATTTTAGTTTTATGATTTAAAGTTATCAACATTATAAATTAAAAATCAAAAGAAAGAATTTTAAGCTAGCTAAGTGAAAATTTTATGTTACTTCTAATTTATTTAAAATTATAATATAAAATTTTAAATCTTATAACATCAAAACTCAAACTTATCTTTCAGAACTTAATTTAAAATCAAAATTTTAAATTAGAACACCTTAACCTAAATTGCATGACATTAATATTGTAACTAATATGAATAAATATTTATTGAAACATAATACACACACACACATACACACACACACACACACAAAACACATATATATAATATTTTCTTATGAGTTTTAATTTAAATGTTGGATAATTTTAACTCATAAAATAGAAATTTGAATATAGTTAAATTTGGATATATTTTGTAAGCCCCCTGAATTTCCTGGATTTATTTTTTTAATTTTTTAAATGAATTATTATCGATAATTCATTTTTATTTAATCAATTTTGATCATTAAATGCTCTTTACCGTGACTTTGATTTCTAGAGCATCAGGGAGGCCAGTCTCTGGAAGCTTTCTTCTCTAAGTTTGTAGTAGATGAGATTATCTTCAATTTGATATATCATGTCCCACTCGAACTTGTTCTTTTGTGCTCCATTTGCTTCGTACAACTTTCGGATCAATTTAGACCAATTTATCGTCTGTCGTAATTCGTGATTTAACTTCCAACTTAATCTCCGGCCTTGACATCGGTCCAATCCAGTCGACCCAATATATGGCCCTGACCTATTTTTAGTCTACTATGCATGTGCCACTTGCGTGCCACCAAATTGATCTCCCTTGTGCTCCCACTTTATCTATGATTTTAATTGGTTTAAATTTGTTATTTTAATTAAATCTGGGCCCCAAGCTTGTCCAACTTGACCCAACACCCAACCCAAATTGGTGTGACCCTACCATGTCTACCTATACACCCCAGTGATATTTTCTTATTTTTTCTCTCCTCAAAAATCTCTCTTTATATACAAATATCTATTTCTCTCTCTCCATTTTCAAATATATACATAATATATATATAACTCACTCCCTCTCTCATCTCACATCACACTCTCTCTTCCATTATCACACACAACCCCTCTCCTGTACACGAGCAGCCCACCCCCTCTATATTCTCTCTCTAATATTTCTCTCTCTCTCTCTCTCTCTTTCTATATATTATATACACACACATATATACTAATCTATCTCTCTCTCTCCTTAGTCACACACCCCTCACCCACTCTTTCACCAGCACACATCACCCCCCTTACAGTCGACTGCCCCCTCCCTCTCTCTATCACTCTCATCTCTCTCTTCTTCTCTTCTTCTTCACCCTCACCATTATCATCATCACCATCACCCTCACCACCACAACTACACCACGACCAACATCATTCCCACAACCGCGGTCGCCGACGAGCCCCCCTGGCCGGGCGCACCCCCGGGCAGGCCCCCATGGCGCGCCCCTTCGTCTCCGGTACGAGAAACGCCCGATTCGTACATTTTGTATGGAATCCCGTCGACACGCGCGCGGACAAATTTCAGAAAGTGCCCTTCGTCGCAGCAACTTCGTACGCATTTTTCGAGAAATTCGACTGTTGGATCGTCGAACCGTTTCTTCCGTCTCAATCTTGGTATATACCTCTTCACTCTCCTGAAGTTTCATCCGTTAATTTCGTCGTTTGACACATCAAAAATCGGCCACCAAGTTGACGCTTTAAATTGTATTATTTTTGGATTGTTTTGTGGAGCCAACTTCGTCGACTCGTAACTCCGTCGTCGGAGCTCCGTCTGGCTACCACTGGTTCCTATGCGTAGCTGGTACAACCCTCTTCCTTCTCCTCAAGTTTTGTTTCATTGTGAGCACGTTTGGTTGGTTGAATTCGACGCCAAATTTGGCCGTCCGAATTCTTAATTTTGCACTTGTAAATTCCAATTTTGAACCCGGGACTCCGGATTCAATTTCTGACACCACCAGTAGACTTGTGGCGTCGTTCTAGCACATTTTTTTATAAAGTTTGCTAGATTTGGAGGACGTGGGCCCTGGCACGCATTTCGGTGCAAAGCGGGTCCCACAGTCCGGGTCAACGGGACTTTTTGACGCCGGCTCATCGGAATCCAATTTCGGATATACCGTTGGGTTTGTATCATCATTCTGGACTCGTTGACATATAATTTTCTAGGTTTTAGTGGACATTGGCTCCGGCACGTATTTTCGTACAAATCGGATTCTAATATCCGGGTCAACGAGCCATTTTGAGATCGGCTCATCGGAATCCAATTCCGGATATATCGTTGAGTTCATATCGTCATTCTGGATTCGTGGACATATATTTTGCTAGGTTTTGAGAACTTTTATTCTGGTATATTTTTTGGTACAAAGTGGGTCCGACACGGACACCATTTTGACCCGAAATTATCTTTTTGCCGCTGTATCCAAATTGGACTTATGGATAGGCTATCCTAGCTAATTTGACCATTCTGGACACGTTGGTGATGGTTGTTTCACCATCCGACAACATCTATAGGTTTTTACCCTATTATTATAATCTTTCTCCTTTTGTTGTATTTGAGATCTATCGATTCCAGTGATTTCACAACCAATGAAATTGATATGTTGACCCTGTAGATGTTTATAGAGACTAGGTTTGACCCTGTTTGTGAAACCCAAAATTTTAGAATTAATAACTTATTGGGTTGTAGTGTAATTTTAATTTTATAGTTATTATTATTATTATTATTATATTTTGAGTTCGAATTAATTTCAAAATTAATAATTTGGTTTTTGGTTGCTGACCTGACCCGAACATGGACCAGCTTTCCGAAACCCAGACCCGACCTGAACCCATTCTCTTTATTTAAAATCCTGATTACTTCTAATAAAAAAAATAAAAAAAATAAAACTCCCCATGAGCTGGTCCACCCGTTGGACCAGCATCTCCCCTCTTCCCCTCACTTCTCTCTCCCACTTTCCCTCTCTATCACACGTTCACCCCCCCCCCCCTACATACTCCAGCACACTTCCCCCTTTTCTTTATAATCCACACTCCCCACCACCAGGATCACACGTTCTCCTCACTTTTTTCCCCACTCCAAATCCTGCCCTCCCATTCCTCACTGTCTCTCTATTCCTCCCCAAGCAAATCTCGAGCCCATTCCCAACTCCACCATCCAGAGCACCCCCAACCCGACCCCAACCCCCTCGCAGCCGACCCGAGTACGCCCCGGCGCTCCACCGCCAGCCGGCCCCGGCGCACCCCCGCCTCGGCGCCTCCCCGTACGAGCTCCGGCTCGTCCAGCAGCACGCCACCCGAGCCCGGCGCCCCTTTCCAGCCGCTGCAGCCCCCGGCAGCCCCGATCCGAGCGCGCGTAGCCCCGTCCCGAGTGGCCGGTACCTGCGTGTTCTCTCGGCGTGGTTCGATTCCGTTTCCGAGTTCGTTTTCGCGGATTCGCGTGTCCCGAGTCCGAGGCAACCCTTCGGATTCCGTCGATTTGTGTAATTTCTGAATAGTCACAGTAGTTCGTCTCTCCCGTGTCTATGATGAATTGGTCCTCGATCCCTTTTCGGGAATTCGGATTTTTTTACGTTTTTGGTTTCGGAAATTTTGGAACCATTTGATTGATATGTTCTGTGGTTACTTTGATATTTTTGGTTCTGTGAATAGTTTGTTGGTTTCGGTTTTCCGAAAACTCTTCGGAAAGAGTTCTGTAGGTTCGGATTGGAATTGTTGGCTTTGGAAATAGGATCTGTGGTTTTCTTAGTTCTGTTGGCTTGGTTTGGATTTTTCCGAAAAACTTTCGGAAAAGTTTCTGTTGGTTTCTGTGAGGCTTTCCGAGATGGTTTCGGGATTTCTGAATTCGTTTCGGGTTTTCTGAATTAATTGGGGAAAATGTTTTGTGAATATTTTACATGTAAATTTTGGGTTTTCCTGGTTTGGAAGTTGAATTCTGTGTGTTCCCTGGTTTGGGACTTTTTATAAATGGTTTTATGGCACACTTCCCAGTTTTGGGTTATCCCGAAAATAGAGAAAGTGCTGCCGGATTTTTCTATAAATTTAATTATATAATTTTAAAATGGTTTTAAAAATAGTTTTTCGGAAAAGGATAATATTTTGGATTTTTGGGAAACGACCGTATTGGTCAATGGGCCCTGGCTAAGTGCAACGAAACCGGTTTCGCCCGGACGTTGAGGCAATTAGCCTATATGACGATTGGACCAATATCTGAGACTCATTATTAATTTATTTTAATTATTAGTTTTGAATTAAATAGTAGGAGAGATTTCAGGACTAACCCAGGTCTACTTCTTATTTATGTAAAATAATTTGTAAGGGCATAAGCCCAGCTTTTCTATTTCCTTTCTCTGTGGCCTGTAATATTGTAGCGTAGTTTTCTTCATTTCTGGTTTTGCTGGATTTTAGCGTAGACGCGTAAATCTAAAATAAATATTATTTTTGATATAGAAAAATTAATAAGATTTCTCTCACATTAAAATTTACAAGTTTGTAATATTTTAAACAAAGATCATATTTTCTCATTAAACAAGAAATTTAGTTTTATATGTATAATTACGAAAATACAAGGTTTTAACCAATTAAATTGGTAACTACGAGTTTTTCCAAAATAAAAAGATAAATTGATCTTTTCCCTCGTAATTAATTACAACGCACCCGATAACCGAGTTTTGTTTATGATTGTGTAATCAAGATTAAAATTGATTAGGACACAACTTAGAGATTTCAACTAGCATAGTTAGCATGGTAACTCTGGAATCTGAGTCGAACTTCTCGAATGTAGGATTTCGAGGACGATGCTAATTTCGATCCCGAAGTCTCAATCCTTCAAACCCAGTCCAATTTGAGGCAAGTACATTTTGTGTTAGTTTACAATTATTTAATAATCATTTTATTGTAAGTTTAAACCACGATGCAACACGGAACTCTCTCTGAGAGCACTGACTGTAACTACTGTAACTACTGTAACTGTTTGGGGACTGGGGGAGTAGTGTAATGAGTATGACCACATCCAAATAATAACTTAGAACTGTGCGAGCTTACCCCTCTTACACACGGGGATAAGCCATATCTTTTACTGTACAACCCAAGCCGGTCATATTCATTGTCTATTCACATCACAATGTTTTAACTGCTGGAGAACTATTTATTTTCAAATTGTTTAAAAGTGCTTGATTCTATTATTATTTCAATTGTTAGATTATCATGAATTATACTTTGCTCCCTCCTGACTGGAGATAACATTTTTAGGGGGTTTTGAGGATGCTGAGCTGTTAATCAACAGCTATTATGACCGGTTCTGTACCCCGCGGTGTTGCCAGAGTCCCCTTTGGAGGACGCAGGACCTGAGGCCGATGAGCCGAATGCTTAGCTAGATTTTCCTGTTTCCAGTTTTGTTGTTTTAAAATTTTGTATTTGAATTTCAGCATTTTATTTCAGTCTTTCTAATTCCAGTATACTGGTCTAATGTTTAATAAAGTTTTAAATTTCCGAATATTGAGTTGTGACAAATGTATATAGATATTGTTGTGAATACCTGCTAATGGAACAGCTTACTGTCGCCGTCTCAACAACGGTACAGGCTGGGCATGATCCGGTTCGACCCAATTATTTGGGATCGGGTCGTGACATATTTTAGTGGTGGCCCATGCAGGTCAACAACTTAGGAAAATATACCTAGAAACAAGTAGAACACTAGAACATTGATTTGTCACAACATAGGTCCGAATTATATACATAAATATTTTTGTTTGATTATAGACTGGTAGGATAGCTTGCTTATGTTTGCATCCTAAACCTTCCAGAATATGGCCATTGATAAGACCAATCCTGCTGGCGATGAGGTGTCATCTCCGGATCATACCCCATCTCCTCAACCAAGTCCAGGGTTTATTCCCTCGCAGCTGATTGACCGTCCCCATAATGCATCCAGTGAAGTTTTCACAACACTGGCGATTCCTACCTCTTCTCAAACTGAGTTGCATTTCCTTGGTGAAGTACCCATTCCTGTTGCTCCACCAGTACCAGTAAACACCTTCCAAATGGTTGCCCTATTTCAAGAAATCTTGGAGTTCCAGAAGGCTCAAGCTGAAGCCCAGCAGGAACAGATGAATATCACGAGAGAAGTCATGAAGAACGTCAATGATGTAGCCTTAGCTATCTTAAACCAAGTTAGAGCGGAACCTCGTCCTAGGAGGGATACCCTTGAATCTAGAAGATATTTGAGCCCTATCCGGCAGTCATATCGTAAGAAGCTTTTGGTTTGTGACTACTGTAAAAGGCTTGGTCACCAAGCCAATATTTGTCGCAAGAGATTGGGAAAATGTTTAACATGTGGATCTATTGAACATCGGGTAAAGGACTGCCCCTTATCTTTCCATCAAACCAGAGCACATACCCCAGCAACACCTGTTAGGCCACAACCTAGGGACTCTCTTCCTATCCAGCTGACCTTGCCTCCTACAATAAGGCATGATGCAGACTTGAGGTTCATAGAAGATGAAGCAGTTGGAGACTGCTCATGCAAGAGCCAGAACCATGAAGAATAGTACCTAGGACTGCTGAATAACATTATCTATTGTTATAAGAAGTTGTAACAGGATGTCCTTAGATCAATCATAAGAGTTTTTGCTGTAATTCTCCACATGAATAAAATTCTTAGTTACACCTTTATGGTAGATGTCTTCCCTGATAGTCTTCCCAGATTACCCCCCCAGATCGAGATATAGAGTTCACCATTGACCTAGTCCCCGGCTCTCCCCCTATTTCTAAGGGATGCTACAGAGTCAACCCGAAGGAGGCCAAAGAGATGAAGGACCAGATCAATGAACTGAAGGCTCTGGGATTTATTCGAGACGGAGCTTCACCCTGGGGAGCACCTGTCTTATTTGTGCTCAAGAAGGACGAAACAGTACGGATGTGCATCGACTACCGGGCGCTGAACAATATCACCATCAAGAACAAGTACCCTCTGCCCCGGATCGATGATCTATTTGATCAATTGAACAGAGCCAAGGTATTTTTGAAAATTGATCTTAGATCTGGCTACCATCAGATCAGGGTCAGGAAGGAAGGTATTCCCAAGACGGCATTCAACACCAAGTATGGACAGTTTGAATTCTTAGTCATGTCGTTGGACTGACGAATGCTCCTGCGGTGTTCATGAACCTTATGAACAAGGTTTTCCATGAATACCTAGATCAAATTGTCGTTGTCTTCATCGATGACATTCTGATCTATTCAAAGACGGAAGAGGAGCACGAAGAGCACCTCAGGAAAGTTCTGAAAACTTTGAGGAAGGAGAAGCTGTATGGTAAGCTTTCCAAATGTGAATTCTTTCTAGACAAGGTGATTTTCCTTGGCTATGTTGTCACAGGAGAAGGAATTTCGGTGGATCTGAAGAAGATATCCGCTGTTGAGAAGTGGTCTACCCCAAGCTCAGTTGCTGAAATCAGGAGTTTCTTGGGCTTGGCTGGCTAATACCGGAAGTTCGTGAAGGATTTTGCCAGAATTGCTAAGCCGATGACGAAGCTCACTCGGAAGAATGAAGAGTTCATCTGGACGGAAGATTGCCAGGCATCTTTTGAGGAGCTGAAGAAGAGACTTACCACTGCACCAATCCTTGCGCTACCCGCAGGAACTGGTGGTTTCTCAATCTACAGTGATGCCTCAGGTAAAGGACTGGGTTGCGTTCTTCAACAACATGGAAAAGTGATTGCTTATGCATCTAGGCAATTACGGACTCATGAGAAGAACTATCCCACACATGATCTGGAGCTTGCGGCAGTCATCTTTGCTTTGAAGCTATGGAAGCATTATCTATATGGAGAGAGAGTGGAAATATATATACAGACCACAAAAGTCTGAAGTATGTTTTCACTCAGAAGGAGCTGAACATGAGGCAAAGAAGATGACTGGAGCTGATGAAGGATTTTGAGATCGATCTACAGTACCACCCGGGTAAGGCTAATGTGGTCGTAGATGCACTTAGTCGATACCCTATGGCGATGTTTTTTGACCAAGGAGCGGCACCTGCTAGAGGACATCGAGAAGCTTGGACTGGAGATTATATTGCCTGGAAGAAAGGAGCTGGATGCTGATTCATTGTTGATGAAGTTGCAAGTGAGCTCGAGTCTGATGGACAAAATCAAGAAGACGCAGTTTTAAGACGAAACACTTTGCAAACTTAGAGATCAAGTGTTGGCAGGAACACTTGAGGGTTTCTCAATCGCCAGCGATGGAGCACTGAAGAATGGTATGAGGCTCTGCGTAGCATCTGGAACGAGCTGATGCAGGAAGCACGCCAGTCGCAATATTCCATACATCCTGGAGCTAACAAGATGTATCGGGATATGCGTACCATTGTTTGGTAGTTTGGAATGAAGAAAGACGTGGCCAGGTATGTTGCTAGATGTTTAATTTGTCAACAAGTGAAGGCTAGCTGACAGAGATCCGCAGGACTTCTACAGCCACTGGACATTCCGGAGTGGAAGTGGGAGCACATCACAATGGACTTCGTGTCAGGACTGCCTCGTTTCCAAGGAGGAAAAGACGCCATTTGGGTTATAATGGACCGACTGACCAAGTCAGCTCACTTTATCCCCTTCAAAGTTGGTTTATCCACCGAGAAGTTGGCGGCACTATACATGCGGCACATCTACCGGATTCATGGAGTTCTGATAAGTATTGTGTCTGACAGAGATACTAGTTTTACCTCTCACTTTTGGAAGAGTTTGCATGATTGTTTGGGAACACAACTGAAATTCAGCACCGCCTACCATCCCCCGACTGACGGACAATCAGAGAGAACAATCCAGACGCTAGAAGACATGCTGAGATCCTGCGTCTTGGAATTCGGAGGGTCTTGGGAAGACCACTTGAACTTGGTAGAGTTCTCTTACAACAACAGCTACCAAGCTAGCATCGGTATGACACCGTTCGAGGCACTCTATAGACGTCGTTGTCGCACTCCACTTGCATGGGACGACGTAGGAGAAAGAGTACTGCTGGGTCCAGAGATGGTGGCTGACGCAGTAGAGAAGGTGAATGTAAGCTCAGGATTGCCCAAGACAACAGAAGCATTGGGTTGATAGTAGTCGTCGACCAGTGGAGTTTGAAGAAGGAGATAGCATTTTTGTGAAGTTTTCTCCTGCCAGAGAAACGATCAGTTTTGACGAAGCTGGAAATTGAGGCCAGGTACATCAGGCCATTTGAAATTTTAAGACGAGTTGGAAGGGTAGCGTACCGGTTAGCTCTACCAGCTAATCTTGAGAGTGTGCACAACGTCTTCTACGTATCACAGCTCAGACGCTACATTCCGAATCCGAGTCACATTTTGGATAATTCAGAGCTGAAGATTGGACTAACCTTTCAGTGCCAGAGAAACCAGTAGCAAGCATAGTCATAGGTGAGAAGAAGATCAGAAAATTGAGCCATCACATAACTCCTATTACTTATCCTTTCGTTGTAAACTTGACTGATGCTGCTAAGTTAGCCTAGTTTTGCAAGCTATTTTTTTATCAAGCTTGATCATGACAGTATTTTATTGGGTGCACCCACTAATATATTGTCTAATCAGAACCGGTGCATGATGGTCTGATCAACCACGTGTACTTTGGTTCGCTTTTGTATTTTTCTGCATGGATGATATCATAAATGAACCTTGTCCCTAAACCGTCTCATCTACGACTGCCTTAAAAATTCTTATTGTTGGACCTGAGTTACGGGTGCAGTACTCGTACCAACTTGACCTGAGATAATTCCTACCCTGCCTTTAATTTCGAGGACAAAATTTTCTAAGGAGGAAAGATTGTGAAACCCAGAATTTTAGAATTAATAACTTATTGGGTTGTAGTGTAATTTTAATTTTATAGTTATTATTATTATTATTATTATTATTATTATTATTATTATATTTTGAGTTCAAAATTAATTTCAAAATTAATAATTTGGTTTTTGGTTGCTGACCTGACCCGAACTTGGACCAGCTTTCCGAAACCCAGACCCGACCTGAACCCATTCTCTTTATTTAAAATCCTGATTACTTCTAATAAAAAATAAAATAAAATAAAATAAAATAAAACTCCCCATGAGCTGGTCCACCCGTTGGACCAGCATCTCCCATATTCCCCTCACTTCTCTCTCCCACTTTCCCTCTCTATCATACGTTCACCCCCCCACATACTCCAGCACACTTCCCCCTTTTCTTTATAACCCACACTCCCCACCACCAGGATCACACGTTCTCCTCACTTTTTCTCCCACTCCAAATCCTCCCCTCCCAGTCCTCACTCTCTCTCTATTCCTTCCCAAGCAAATCCCTAGCCCATTCCCAACTCCACCCTCCAGAGCACCCCCCAACCCGACCCCGACCCCCTTCCAGCCGACCCGAGCGTGCCCCGGCGCTCCACCGCCAGCCGGCCCCGGCGCACCCCCGCTCGGCGCCTCCCCGCACGAGCTCCGGCTCGTCCAGCCGCACGCCACCCGAGCCCGGGGCCCCTTTCCAGCCGATGTCGCCCCCGGCAGCCCGGATCCACGTGCGCGTAGCCCCGTCCCGAGTGGCCGGTACCTGCGTGTGCTTTCGGCGTGGTTCGATTCCGTTTTCGAGTTCGTTTCCGCGGATTCGCGTGTCCCGAGTCCGAGGTAACCCTTCGGATTCCGTCGATTTGGGTAATTTCTGAATAATCACAGTAGTTCGTCTCTTCCGTGTCTATGATGAATTGGTCCCCGATCCCTTTCCGGGAATTCGGATTTTGTTACGTTTTTGGTTTCAGAAATTTTGGAACCATTTGATTAATATGTTCTCTGGTTATTTTGATATTTTTGGTTCTGTGAATAGTTTGTTGGTTTCGGTTTTCCGAAAACTCTTCGGAAAGAGTTCTGTAGGTTCGGATTGGAATTGTTGGCTTTGGAAATAGGATCTGTGGTTTTCTTAGTTCTGTTGGCTTGGTTTGGATTTTTCCGAGAAACTTTCGAAAAAGTTTATGTTGGTTTCTGTGAGGCTTTCCGAGATGGTTTCGGGATTTCTGAATTCGTTTCGGGTTTTCTGAATTAATTGGGGAAAATGTTTTGTGAATATTTTACATGTAAATTTTGGGTTTTCCTGGTTTGGAAGTTGAATTCTGTGTGTTCCCTGGTTTGGGACTTTTTATAAATGGGTTTATGGCACACTTCCCAGTTTTGGGTTATCCCGAAAATAGAGAAAGTGCTGCCGAATTTTTTTATAAATTTAATTATATAATTTTAAAATGGTTTTAAAAATAGTTTTTCGGAAAAGGATAATATTTTGGATTTTTGGGCGACGACCGTATTGGTCAATGGGCCCTGGCTAAGTGCAAACGAAACCGATTTCGCCCGGACGTTGAGACAATTAGCCTATATGACGATTGGACCAATATCTGAGACTCATTATTAATTTATTTTAATTATTAGTTTTGAATTAAATAGTAGGAGAGATTTTAGGACTAACCCAGGTCTACTTCTTATTTATGTAAAATAATTTGTAAGGGCATAAGCCCAGCTTTTCTATTCCCTTTCTCTGTGGCCTGTAAATATTGTAGCGTAGTTTTCTTCATTTCTGATTTTGCTGGATTTTAGCGTAGACGCGTAAATCTAAAATAAATATTATTTTTGATATAGAAAAATTAATAAAATTTCTCTCACATTAAAATTTACAAGTTTGTAATATTTTAAACAAAGATCATGTTTTCTCATTAAACAAGAAATTTAGTTTTATATGTATAATTACGAAAATACAAGGTTTTAACCAATTAAATTGGTAACTACGAGTTTTTCCAAAATAAAAAGATAAATTGATCTTTCCCTCGTAATTAATTACAACGCACCCGATAACCGAGTTTTGTTTGTGATTGTGTAATCAAGATTAAAATTGATTAGGACACAACTTAGAGATTTCAACTAGCATAGTTAGCATGGTAACTCTGGAATCTGAGTCGAACTTCTCGAATGTAGGATTTCGAGGACGAGGCTAATTTCGATCCCGAAGTCTCAACCCTTCAAATCCAGTCCAATTTGAGGCAAGTACATTTTGTGTTAGTTTACAATTATTTAATAATCGTTTTATTGCAAGTTTAAACCACGATGCAACACGGAACTCTCTCTGAGAGCACTGACTGTAACTACTGTAACTACTGTAACTGTTTGGGGACTGGGGGAGTAGTGTAATGAGTATGACCACATCCAAATAATAACTTAGAACTGTGCGAGCTTACCCCTCTTACACACGGGGATAAGCCATATCTTTCTCTGTACAACCCAAGCCGGTCATATTCATTGCCTATTCACGTCACAATGTTTTAACTGCTGGAGAACTGTTTATTTTTAGATTGTTTAAAAGTGCATGATTCTATTATTATTTCAATTGTTAGATTATCATGAATTGTACTTTACTCTCTCCTGACTGGCGATAACATTTTTATGGGGTTTTGAGGATGCTAAGCTGTTAATAAACAGCTATTATGACCCGGTTTTGTACCCCGTGGTGTTGTCAGAGTCCCCTTTGGAGGACGCAGGACCTGAGGCCGATGAGCCGAATGCTTAGCTAGATTTTCCTGTTTCCAGTTTTGTTGTTTTGAAATTTTGTTATTTGAATTTCAGCATTTTATTTCAGTCTTTCTAATTCCAGTGTACTGTAAATTCCTGAATATTGAGTTGTGACAATTGTATATAGATGTTGTTGTGAATACCTGCTAATGGAACAGCTTACTGCCGCCGTCTCAACAACGGTGCAGGCTGGACATGATTCGGTTCGACCCAATTATTTGGGATCGGGTCATGACACTGTTTGACCATGGTTGACTGCTTTGACTGAACGTCGAAGTAGAGTCAATATTTGACCTAAAGTTGACTAGAGTTGACCAGTTGACTAAAAGTCAACTGTAAGTCAACCATTGACTTAGTTTGACCTAGTGTGACTCGGTGTGACCTAGTTTGACTTAGTTGGACTGAGATTGACCTAGATTACATAGCTTATACTATATAATCATGCCTAACACTGTTGAACCCTAATTAGCTTATATATATCTCATCTTTAGGTCTGTGATTTCACTCTGAGCCAGATTACACAGTTGACATATTCCACTAGATCTCAGGCGAGTACATTCTCTGATAATATTTCTGTTTTGTGATATCGTCTATGTTTCTTGTATTTAGTGTAGATATCCTTGTTCTCTTGACACATTGTTCACACGGATTGGTATTTCTCTGGATCCTGTCATAAGATATTTTTTCTTGTATTCTTTGGTATATCTTGTGCAAGTCTTTCTTGTTCCTTGTGTATTGTATAGACACAATTCATGCGAAGGCTAGCTACCCTCTCAGAGAATCGCGTGTCATGATGTGTCATGGTTGGATCCACTATACTAGTCGGGGACGGGGAGTATTAGTGTAGATGTGTGGTCATTATCTGCCTTGTTTATTCTTGTAGACCTTGTTTAATAGCCAATCCTACACTTCACGTATGATTGGCCGGATCATTAGACCTGGTACAGACCCGAGCCGGCCACATGTTGAAACTAGTACTCACACACTTAGATAGATGATTCTTGATTCTTGTACATGTCATGATCAGTTTTACTTGCCTTGTTTTAGCTCTAGATTAACAGCTTACCTTGCCATGATACTCACATGTACATTTCGTAATTCCTTGTATATTTTCTCTATTTACTGCTACATTTTTAATATCGTCTAACTAGAACAGTTATTTGAGTTTTGTGCTCGTTCTATCCTGACTGGATATGTTGACAATATTTTAGGAGTTGTTGTTCCCTCAGTATTGGACTACAGGATGTTGCTAGCTGGGGTGGTTCCTGGTATTCTTCTCCGTGAGTTGTCTCAGGGTTTCTAGGTCTGATAGTTATTTAGTTTTGTTATAATGTTCCCTCTATTTTATTCTTGTCTCATATGATCCTTGTAGACTCTAGTTGTTCTAGTGATATTGTTATTATTTCTTGTCTTATCTTCCGTAGTTTTTGTGATGTGATACGAGTACCTTTATAGTTATGGATCTTTAGATGTTGTAGTTAGTATCGGGTACTTGACAGCGCTCTACCGTCGATACTGCGGCGTAGGCTGGGCGTGGCCCACGTATTTGTGAAACCCGTAATTTTTAGTTAACTATTTGAATTAGTTAATTAATTAATTTTGAAAAATTTTGTCAAAAATTGTATTTTTCTAATTAATTAAATATTGTGTTTATTATTTATTCTAGGTAGGTTAAATAATATTTATTATATAAACCTGTTAATTATGAAAACCATATTTTTAGAAAAAATAAAAATAAATTATTATTTTTCTGGATTTTGACTGTTGGCCCTGACCCATCTCATAAATCAATATTTTAAAAACAATTAATAGATTTTTTTGGTCTGACCCGAATCCTTACCCAGATCTCATCCCGAGTCTATCCTGAGCTCGTTCCCGAGTCCCGGATCTGTTCCCGAACCCTAGTTCGAATCCAAGAAAATTTGGTTTTCGAAATCAAAAATATTTTGATATAATATTTATTAAGTTTTTATAAGAAAAAGAGAAACATTTGTTATAAATAAAATATTCCTTTAATAAACTCATTTAATTTTCTTAACTTTAACTCTCTCTCTCTCTCTCTCTCTCTCTCTCTCTCTCTCTCTCTCTCTCTCTCTCTCTCGTTCTCCCTCTTGAAGAACCGACCCTTTCCATCCCGAACGCCCGCCGCCACCGACGACCGTCGGCCTTTCCCGAACTGCCGCGCCCCTTCGGATCTGGGAACCCCTTTTTCCCAACTCTATTTAAACCCTTCTTCTCCATTACCATCTCCATCACCACTCTCAAACTTTTTCCCAAATTTGTGCCCTAGCTCCACCCGAGCCCGAGCCGCCTCCTGTGCCTCGTCGGAGCCCTCTACGGCGCCCTCCTCCCTATCCCGACGCCGGCGCTCGCCTTTGGCGCCTCTTCCCGAGCGGTGCGCGCCGACCTCCGACTTCGCTCGGCCGTTCCCGAGCCACCCCGCGCGGCTCAGCCCTCCAGGCCGACCCACTCGCCGCCGGTCCCCGAAGCCCGGCGCGCGACCCTGTGCGGCACCCTCCCCGGCGCACGACCCCTCCGGCGTCCGACCCCGACGTCCCGGCTCCCCGCGCCCGTCGCCGGCGCCCGACCCCCTTCGGCCTCTCGCCGGCGCACCCCAAGCGCCCTTTCGCCGTCCCCGCAGCGCCTCCCCGCGCTCTCGTGGCGCCTCCAGCACCGAGCTTCGCCAAGCCCGGCAACCCCCTGTCCGGCCCGCTCCCTTCCAGCGTCTCCCGGCCTCCGTGCCGACCCCATCAGCGCTGACCCCGCGGTTTCTCGTGCCCTAGCACGCGGACGCTGTTTTCCAGCGCACCCCAAGGCGTATCCGCTGTTCTGGACAGCCCTGTCCAGCAGAGTCTCGGATTTCCGTCGCGTTTCAGATCTCTTTATTTCTATAATTTTGTATCTGAGAGCTCTAGCCAAGCAACCCAAGGTATAACCCCTGTCCCGTTCCATTTTCATTCTGTCTATGATGAGATTGGTCCCCGATTCCCTCCCGGGAATTTGGTTTTTTAGCGATGTCGTAGTTTCGGAACCTTCGGAAAGGTTCTGTTGGTTGTTTTGCTTTTTCGAAACTTTTCGGAAAATGGATTTCTTAATATTTTGGGTTTTCGGATTTTTTCGATAGCGTGCTGTGATGTTTTGGTTGGATTCGGACTCCCGAATTCATTTCGGGTCGTTCCGGATTAATATTGGAAATGTTATGGTTATTTTTATGTGTATATATTTTGGGATTCCCTGCTTTGGGATTTGCAGGAAAAAGATTGGCATATTTTCCAGTTTTTGGGTTGACCAAAAACAGAGGAGATGCTGTCGGATTTTTTCGTAAATTTAATTATATTTTTAAAAATGATTTTAAAATAGATTTTGGAAATATATTAAATATTTTGGATTTTGGGCGACGACCGTATCGGTCAATGGGTCCCGGCTAAGTGTAAACAAAACTGGCTACGCCCGGACGTTGAGGCATTAGCCTAGTTGACGATTGGACCATATCTGAGACTCGTTATTATTTAATTTATTTTTATTGTCTATTTATTCATAATTAATTATAGGAAGTTTTAGAACTAACGACCATTTTGTCTTATTTCAATTTATGTAAATAAATTGTAATGGGCATAAGCCCAGCTGGTTGTTGGTTCTGTGGCTTGTAAATTGGTAGTGTAGGATTTTTGTTATTGGCTGATTTTGCGAGTTTTTGTAGCTTACGCATAAATCTAATAATAGTTATTTTCATATAGAAAATTAATAAAGATTTCTCACATAAAATCTACAAGTTTAATATTTAACAACGATCATGTATTTCACATTAAAATAAGAAATTTAGTTTTATATGTATAATTATGAAAATACAAGTTTTAATCAAATTAAATTGGAAACTACGAGTTTTTCCAAAATACAAAGTTTAAATGATCTTTCCCTCGTTATTAATTACAACGCACCGATAATCGCGTTTTGTTCGTGTTTAATAAATTAAGATTTAAAATTGATTAGGACACAATTAGAGATTTCAACTAGTATAGTTAGCTTGGTAACCCTGGATTCTGAATCAACTTCTCGAAATATAGGAATTCGAGGACGATCCTAATTTCCATCTCGAAGTCTTCAATCTTTCCAGTCCAGTCCATTTGAGGCAAGTACATTTTGTGTTAGTTTACAGTTATTTAATAATCGTTTTACTGCAAGTTTAAACCACGATGCAACACGAAACTCTACCTGAGAGCATTGACGGTAACTACTGTAACTACTGTAACTGTTTGGGGATTGGAGGAGTAGTGTAATGAGTATGACCACATCCAAACTACTGTAACTACTGTAACTACTGTAACTGTATTAGCTTAGCCCTCATACACACGGGGATAAGCCGTATCTGAACTGTAACAAACCCAAGCCGGTCATATTCATTGCCTATTCAAATCACACTGTTTTACTGTTAGAAAACTGTTCATTTCTAAATTGTTTAAAAGTGCATGATTCTATTATTATTTTAATTGTTAAATTAGCATGAATTGTACTTTGCTCCCTCCTGACTGGAGACCCAATATTTTAGGTATCACTGATGAGGCTTTGTTCCGCGATATTTTCCGAGGTCCCAACTAGAGGACGATGATCTCGAGACTGATGAGCTGGTTGCCTAGATTTTTCTTCTTCTTTTATAATTCATGATGTTTGTGGAAAACAATGTATTTCAGATGTATCTTTCATTTTATTGTAAAAAGTTTTAAACTATTCGAATTATTAAAGTTGTGACAATTAGATTGTGTTGTTTATTTACCTATATGAGTGATACAGCTTACTGTTGCCGTCTCAACAACGATGCAGGCTGGGCATGATCCGATTCGACCCAAGAAATTGGGACCGGGTAGTGACATGTTTTTAGTGGTGGCCCATGCAGGTCATAAACAACAACTTAGGAAAACATACCTAGAAACAATTAGAACACTAGAACATTGATTTGTCACAACATAGGTCCGAATTATATATAAATAAATATTTTTATTTGATTATAGACAGGTAGGTTACCTTGATTATGTTTGCACCCTAAACCTTCCAGAATCTAACCAAGGACAAGACCAATCCTGCTGGCGATGAGGTGTCATCTCCGGATCATACCCCATCTCCTCAACTAAGTCCAGGGTTTATTCCCTTGCAGCTGATTGACCGTCCCCATATTTCATCCAGTGAAGTTTTTACTACACTGGCGATTCCTACCTCTTCTCAAACTGAGTTGCATTTCCTGGGTGAAGTACCCATTCTTGTTGCTCCACCAGTACCAGCAAACACCTCCCAAATGGTTGCCCTATTTCAAAAAATTCTGGAGTTCCAGAAAGCTCAAGATGAAGCCCAGCAGGAACAGATGAATATCACGAGAGAAGACATGAAGAACGTCAATGATGTAGCCTTAGCTATGTTAAACCAAGTTGGAGCGGAACCTCACCCTAGGAGGGGTACCCCTGAATCTAGAAGACATTTGAGCCCTATCCGGCAGTCATATCGTAAGAAGCTATTGGTTTGTGACTACTGTAAAAGGCTTGGTCACCAAGCCAATATTTGTCGCAAGAGATTGGGAAAATGTTTGGCATGTGGATCTGCTGAACATCGGGTAAAGGACTGCCCCTTATCTTTCCATCAAACCAGAGCATATATCCCAGCAACACCTGTTAGGCCACAACCTAGGGGCTCTTCCTATCCAGCAGACCTTGCCTCCTACTATAAGGCATGATGCAGACTCGAGGTTCATAGAAGAGGAAGCAGTTGGAGACTGCTCATGCAAGAGCCAGAACCATGAAGATTAGTACCTAGGACTGTTGAATAGCATTATTTATTGTCATGAGAAGTTGTAACAGGATGTCCTTGGATCAATCATGAGAGTTTTGCTATAATTTTCCACATGAATAAACTTCTTAGTTACACCTTTATGGTAGATTTTTCCCTGATAGTCTTCCCGGATTACCCCAGATCTAGACATAGAGTTCACTTTTGACCTAGTCCCCGGCTCTCCCCAAATTCTAAGGGATGCTACAGAGTCAACCTGAAGGAGGCCAAGAAGATGAAGGACCAAACCAATAAAAGCTCTAGGATTTATCCAAGATGGAACTTCACCCTAGGAAACACCTATCTTGTTTGTGCCCAAGAAGGATGGAACAATACGGATGTGCGTCGACTATCGGGCACTAAAGAACAAGTACCTTTTTCTGGATTGATGATATGTTTGATCAATTTGGATGGAGTTAAGGTGTTTTCGAAGATTGACCTGATCACCATTAGATCAAGGTCAGGAAAGAGGACATTCCCAAGACGGCATTCAACACCAAGTATGGATTCTTGGTCATGTCGTTTGGACTGAAGAATGCTCCTACTGTGTTTATGAATCTCATGAACAGAGTCTTTCATGAGTATTTGGATCAGTTTTGTTGTCATCTTCATTGGTGACATACTGATATACTAGAAGACTGAAGAAGAGCATGAAGAGCACCTAAGGAAAGTTGAAGAAGGAGAAGTTGTATAGTAATCTAAAAGTGAATTCTTTTTAGACAAAGATGAATTTTCTAGGCCATGTTGTCACAGAAGAAAGAATTTCGGTAGATCCTAATAAGAATGTTGTTATCGAGAAGTGGAGCACCCCAAGATCAGTTGCTGAAATCAGAAGGTTATTGGACCTAGCTGGCATATCTACGGAAGTTTGTGAAGGACTTTGCCAGGATTGATGAGCCAATGACAAAGCTCACAAGGAAGAATGAAGAAATTGTGTGGACTGAAGATTGCCAGTTAGCATTTGAGGAACTGAAGAAGAGACTTACCGATACTTGCGCTACCCGCAGGTACCGGAGGTTTCTCAATATACAGTAATATCTCTGGAAAAGGACTGGGTTGCGTTCTTCAACAACACGGAAAAGTAATTGCTTACGCATCTAGGCAATTACGGACTCATGAGAAGAACTATTCCACACATGATCTGGAGCTTGCTGCAGTCATCTTTGCTTTGAAGCTATGGAAGCATTATCTCTATACAGAGAGAGTGAAAATATTTACAGACCACAAAAATCTCAAATATGTTTCACTCAGAAGGAGCTGAACATGCGACAAAGACGATGGCTGGAGATGATGAAGGATTTTGACATCGACCTGCAGTACCACCCGGATAAGGCTAATATTGTTGTAGATGCATTTAGTCGAGGAGCGGCATTTGCTGGAAGACATAGAGAAGCTTGGACTGGAGATTGTACTACCTGAGAAAGAATTGAAGAAACTGGGACGAGAAGCCAGTGTACCAGGAGTTGATTCATCGATGATGCAGTTGCAAGTGCGTTCAAGTCTGACGGACAAAGTCAAGAAGACACAATTCCAGGACGAGACGCTTTGCAAACTCAAAGATCAGGTGTTGGCAGGAACACTTGAAGGATTTTCAATCGCCAGTGACGGAGCACTGAAGAATGGTACAAGTCTTTGCGTACCGACTGGCGAACTGAGGAATGAGCTAATGCAAGAAGCACACCAGTCGCACATCCAGGAGCTGATAAGATGTATTGGGATATGTGAACTGTAGTGTGGTAATATGGAATGAAAAAAGATGTATCCAGATTTGTGGCTAGATGCTTGATTTGTCAACAAGTGAAAGCTAGCAGACAGAGACCAGCATGATTGTTGCAGTCGCTTGACATTCCGGAATGGAAGTAGAAACACATAACGATGGACTTTGTGTCAGGACTGCCTCGATTCTAAGGAGGAAAGGACGCTATTTGGGTTATCGTGGACCGACTAACGAAGTCAGTTCACTTTATTCCCTTCAAGGTTGGTCTATCCACCGAGTAGTTGGCGGCTTTGTACATGTGGCACATTTACTAGATTCATGGAGTACCGGTAAGTATTGTATCTGAAAGAGATACCAGGTTCACCTCTCACTTCTGGAAGAGTTTGCATGAGAGTTTGGGAACGCAACTGAAGTTCAGCACCGCCTAACATCCCCAGACTGACGGATAATCTGAGGGGACGATTCAGACGCTAGAAGACATGCTGAGAGCTTGTGCAGGATATTGGGAAGATTACTTGCATTTGGTAGAATTCTCCTATTTTCTTGCAAGCATTATCTTTCGTTCTGATATTTTTGGACTAAACTTGACTTATGCTGCTAAGTTAGCCAAGTTTTGCAGGCTTATTTCTTTATCGAGCTTGATCATGACAGTATTTTATTGGAGGCCTCCACTAATATATTGTCTAATCAGAACCGGTGCATGATGGTCTGATCAACCTTGTACACTTTGGTTCGCTTTTATATCTTATTTTCTACGTGGTTGTGGCATAGTTAAAACTTGTCCTTAAACGTCTCATCCACGACTGCTTTGGCAATTCTTATTGTTGGACCTGAGTTACGGGCGCAATACCCGTACTTGCTTGATTTGATCCTATCCTACCCTATCTTTTAAATTTCGAGGACGAAATTTCTTAAGGAGGGAAGGTTATGAAACCCGTAATTTTTAGTTAATTATTTGAATTAGTTAATTAATTAATTTTGAAAATTTTTGTCAAAAAATCGTATTTTTCTAATTAATTAAATATTGTGTTTATTATTTATTCTAGTTAGGTTAAATAATATTTATTATGTAAACCTGTTAATTATGAAAACCATATTTTTAGAAAAAATAAAAATAAATTATTATTTTTCTGGATTTTGACTGTTGGCCCTGACCCATCTCATAAATCAATATTTTTAAAAACAATTAATAGATTTTTTTGGTCTGACCCGAATCCTTACCCAGATCGCATCCCGAGTCTATCCTGAGCTTGTTCCCGAGTCCCGGACATGTTCCCGAACCCTAGTTCGAATCCAAGAAAATTTGGTTTTCGAAATCAAAAATATTTTGATATAATATTTATTAAGTTTTTATAAGAAAAAGAGAAACATTTGTTATAAATAAAATATTCCTTTAATAAACTCATTTAATTTTTTTAACTTTAACTCTCTCTCTCTCTCCCGTTCTTCCTCTGGAAGAATCGACCCTTCCCATCCCGAATGCCCGCCGCCACCGGCGACCGTCGGGCTTCCCCGAACTGCCGCGCCCCTTCGGATCTGGTAACCCCTTTTTCCCAACTCTATTTAAACCCTTCTTCTCTATTACCATCTCCATCACCACTCTCAAACTTTTTCCCAAATTCGTGCCCTAGCTCCACCCGAGCCCGAGCCGCCTCCAGTGCCTCGTCGGAGCCCTCTACGGCGCCCTCCTCCCTATCCCGACGCCAGCGCTCGCCTTTGGCGCCTCTCCCCGAGCGGTGCGCGCCGACCCCCGACTTCGCTCGGCCGTTCCCGAGCCACCTCGCGCGGCTCAGCCCTCCAGGCCGACCCCCTCGTCGCCGGTCCCCGAAGCCCGGCGCGCGACCCTGTGAGGCGGCCTCCCCGGCGCGCGACCCCTCCGGCGTCCGATCCCGACGTCCCGGCTCCCCGCGTCCGTCGCCGATGCCCGACCCCCTTCGGCCTCTCGCCGACGCACCTCCAGCGCCCCTTCGCCGTCCCCGCAGCGCCTCCCGCACTCTCGCGGCGCCTCCAGCACCGAGCTTCGCCAAGCCCGACAACCCCTTGTCCGGCCCCCGCTCCCTTCCAGCGTCTCCCGGCCTCCGCGCCGACCCCATCAGCGCTGACCCCGCGGTTTCTCGTGCCCTAGCACGCGGACGCTGTTCTCCGGTGCACCCCGAGGCGTATTCGCTGTTCTGGACAGCCCTGTCCAGCAGAGTCTCGGATTTTCGTTGCGTTTCAGATCTCTTTATTTCTATAATTTTGCATCTGAGAGCTCTAGCCGAGCAACCCAAGGTATAACCCCTGTTCCGTTCTATTTTCATTCTGTCTATGATGAGATTGGTCCCCGATTCCCTCCCGGGAATTCGGTTTTTTAGCGATGTCGTAGTTTCGGAACCTTTGGAAAGGTTCTGTTGGTTGTTTTGCTTTTTCGAAACTTTTTGAAAAATGGATTTCTTAATATTTTGGGTTTTCGGATTTTTTCCGATAGCGTGCTGTGATGTTTTGGTTGGATTCGGACTCCCGAATTCATTTCGGGTCGTTCCGAATTAATATTGGAAATGTTATGGTTATTTTTATGTGTATATATTTTGGGATTCCCTGGTTTGGGATTTGCAGGAAAAAGATTGGCATATTTTCCAATTTTTGGGTTGACCAAAAACAGAGGAGATGCTGTCGGATTTTTCTGTAAATTTAATTATATTTTTAAAAATGATTTTAAAATGGATTTCAGAAATATATTAAATATTTTGGATTTTGGGCGACGACCGTATCGGTCAATGGGCCCCGGCTAAGTGCAAACGAAACCGGCTACGCCCGGACGTTGAGGCATTAGCCTAGTTGACGATTGGACCATATCTGAGACTCGTTATTATTTAATTTATTTTTATTGTCTATTTATTCATAATTAATTATAGGAAGTTTTAGAACTAACGACCATTTTGTCTTATTTCAATTTATGTAAATAAATTATAATGGGTATAAGCCCAGCTGGTTGTTGGTTCTGTGGCTTGTAAATTGGTAGTGTAGGATTTTTGTTATTGGCTGATTTTACGAGTTTTTGTAGCTTACGCATAAATCTAATAATAGTTATTTTCATATAGAAAATTAATAAAGATTTCTCACATAAAATCTACAAGTTTAATATTTAACAACGATCATGTATTTTTCATTAAAATAAGAAATTTAGTTTTATATGTATAATTATGAAAATACAAGTTTTAATCAAATTAAATTGGAAACTACGAGTTTTTCCAAAATACAAAGTTTAAATGAACTTTCCCTCGTTATTAATTACAACGCACCGATAATCGCGTTTTGTTCGTGTTTAATAAATTAAAATTTAAAATTGATTAGGACACAATTAGAGATTTCAACTAGTATAGTTAGCTTGGTAACCCTGGATTCTGAATCAACTTCTCGAAATGTAGGAATTCGAGGACGATCCTAATTTCTATCTCGAAGTCTTCAATCTTTCCAGTCCAGTCCATTTGAGGTAAGTACATTTTGTGTTAGTTTACAGTTATTTAATAATCGTTTTACTGCAAGTTTAAACCACGATGCAACACGGAACTCTACCTGAGAGCATTGACTGTAACTACTGTAACTACTGTAACTGTTTGGGGACTGGGGGAGTAGTGTAATGAGTATGACCACATCCAAACTACTGTAACTACTTTAACTACTGTAACTGTATTAGCTTATCCCTCATACATACGGGGATAAGCCGTATCTGAACTGTAACAAACCCAAGCCGGTCATATTCATTGCCTATTCAAATCACACTGTTTTACTGTTAGAAAACTGTTCATTTCTAAATTGTTTAAAAGTGCATGATTCTATTATTATTTCAATTGTTAAATTAGCATGAATTGTACTTTGCTCCCTCCTGACTGGAGACCCAACATTTTAGGTATCACTGATGAGGCTTTGTTCCGCGATATTTCTCGAGGTCCCAACTAGAGGACGATGATCTCGAGACTGATGAGCTGGTTGCCTAGATTTTTCTTCTTCTTTTATAATTCATGATGTTTGTGGAAAACAATATATTTCAGATGTATCTTTCATTTTATTGTAAAAAGTTTTAAACTATTCAAATTATTAAAGTTGTGACAATTAGACTGTGTTATTTATTTACTTATATGAGTGATACAGCTTACTGTCGCCGTCTCAACAACGGTGCAGGCTGGACATGATCCAATTCGACCCAAGAAATTGGGACCGGGTCGTGACATGTTTTTAGTGGTGGTCCATGCAGGTCATAAACAACAACTTAGGAAAACATACCTAGAAATAATTAGAACACTAGAACATTGATTTGTCACAACATAGGTCCGAATTATATATAAATAAATATTTTTGTTTGATTATAGACTGGTAGGCTACCTTGATTATGTTTGCACCCTAAACCTTCCAGAATCTAACCAAGGACAAGACCAATCCTGCTGGCGATGAGGTGTCATCTCCGGATCATACCCCGTCTCCTCAACCAAGTCCAGGGTTTATTCCCTCGCAGCTGATTGACCGTCTCCATATTTCATCCAGTGAAGTTTTTACTACACAGGCGATTCCTACCTCTTCTCAAACTGAGTTGCATTTCCTGGGTGAAGTACCCATTCCTGTTGCTCCACCAGTACCAGCAAACACCTCCCAAATGGTTGTCCTATTTCAAGAAATTTTGGAGTTCCAGAAAGCTCAAGATGAAGCCCAGCAGGAACAGATGAATATCACGAGAGAAGACGTGAAGAACGTCAATGATGTAGCCTTAGCTATCTTAAACCAAGTTGGAGCGGAACCTCACCCTAGGAGGGGTACCCCTGAATCTAGAAGACATTTGAGCCCTATCCGGCAGTCATATCATAAGAAGCTATTGGTTTGTGACTACTGTAAAAGGCTTGGTCACCAAGCCAATATTTGTCGTAAGAGATTGGAGAAATGTTTGGCATGTGGATCTGCTGAACATCGGGTAAAGGACTGCCCCTTATCTTTCCATCAAACCAGAGCATATATCCCAGCAACACCTGTTAGGCCACAACCTAGGGGCTCTTCCTATCCAGCAGACCTTGCCTCCTACTATAAGGCATGATGCAGACTCGAGGTTCATAGAAGAGGAAGCAGTTGGAGACTGCTCATGCAAGAGCCAGAACCATGAAGATTAGTACCTAGGACTGCTGAATAGCATTATTTATTGTCATGAGAAGTTGTAACAGGATGTCCTTGGATCAATCATAAGAGTTTTGCTATAATTCTCCACATGAATAAACTTCTTAGTTACACCTTTATGGTAGATGTTTTTCCTGATAGTCTTCCCAGATTACCCCAGATCTAGACATAGAGTTCATTTTTGACCTAGTCCCCGGCTCTCCCCTATTTCTAAGGGATGCTACAGAGTCAACCTGAAGGAGGCCAAGAAGATGAAGGACCAAACCAATGAAAGCTCTAGGATTTATCCAAGATGGAACTTCACCCTAGGGAACACCTATCTTGTTTGTGCCCAAGAAGGATGGAACAATACGGATGTGCGTCGACTATCGGGCACTAAAGAACAAGTACATTTTTCTGGATTGATGATCTGTTTGATCAATTTGGGTGGAGTTAAGGTATTTTCGAAGATTGACCTGATCACCATTAGATCAAGGTCAGGAAAGAGGACATTTCCAAGACGGCATTCAACACCAAGTATGGATTCTTGGTCATGTCGTTTGGACTGAAGAATGCTCCTACTGTGTTCATGAATCTCATGAACAGAGTCTTTCATGAGTATTTGGATCAGTTTTGTTGTCATCTTCATTGGTGACATACTGATATACTAGAAGACTGAAGAAGAGCATGAAGAGCACCTAAGGAAAGTTGAAGAAGGAGAAGTTGTATAGTAATCTAAAAGTGAATTCTTTTTAGACAAAGGTGAATTTTTTAGGCCATGTTGTCACAGAAGAAAGAATTTCGGTAGATCCTAAGAAGAATGTTGTTATCGAGAAGTGGAGCACCCCAAGATCAGTTGCTGAAATCAGAAGGTTATTGGACTTAGCTGGCATATCTACGGAAGTTTGTGAAGGACTTTGCCAGGATTGATGAGCCAATGACAAAGCTCACAAGGAAGAATGAAGAAATTGTGTGGACTGAAGATTGCCAGTTAGTGTGAAACCCATATCTTTTGTAATTAATAAATAATAGTGTTTAGTATTAATTTTAGTAAATATATCATTATTATTATTATTATTATTATTATTATTAAATATTTTTGATTGAAAAGGATTTCGAAAATAATATAATAACAAGGATTTTTGAGTTCAGACCCAGACCCGAGTCCGAACCCAGACCCAGGCCTGAGCCCGAACCCAACCCCATTCTTAATTCTGATTTTGACTTGGTTTGTTTATTAAAAAAATATATAATTACTAGCTGGTCCCGTAGGACCAGCAGCTCACCCATGAATTGGCCAACTCCCCATTTTCTCTCCTTACCACACAAATCTCCAACGTTCACCACAACACCCCCCAACCTCTCTGGACCACACAAGAACAACTTCACTTCCCTTATTTACTCCCCACTTCTCACGATCACTCTCACAGAAGAATAACTCCCAAACTCATCTCTCTCTCTCATTCTTCACAGATTAAGCTCTCACCCCAAACTCTTCTCTCCTCACCATCACCCCCAAACTCCCACTCTCCCCCAACCTGAGCCGAACCCCTTCGGCGACCGCCCTCGTCGGCTGTGCTTCGACCAACCCCGTCGACGTCACCCTCTTCCCCCGACTCCACGCCCGCGGCCCGCCACTTCCCGTGAGCGCCCTCTTGCGCGCCGCGCCCCGGCCAGTGCTCCGACCGACAGTCCCTATCGCCGCCCTCCCTCGCTGACGTCCGACGACCGAGCTCGCGCCAGCCCCCTCTCCGCCGAGCCCATCGGCTTCCTCCGACGCCGACGCCAGCACACCCCGCCGACAGCGTCGCACCCCCTTGCACGGTGTTCCCCGCCGAGCTTCTCTCGGCAACCACCCTTCGGCGTTCCCTGGCTCGAGTCCGTTCCCCCGCGTCAGAACCCGCAGATTGACGCTGCCCTTCGTCGCAGCGCCCCTGGTCAGTTCTATTTTGCCAGCACCTCCCTGTCGTGCCCTAGTTCTGAGTTTTCGGCGTTCTTCGTCAACGCTGCTGATTTCAGCGCTGACCTGGGGATTACTACGCTGTTTCGGAGCTCTTTTCTTTCTATTTATTCATCTGAGAGCTCTAGCCGAGCAATCCGAGGTATACCCCCTGTCCCGCTCATTTTATTATTTAGTCAATGATGAAATGGTCCCCGATTCCCTTTGGGAACTCGGTTTTAGCGACGTCGTAATTTTTCGGGACTTTCGGAAAGGTCCTGTGAATTATTTTGGATTCCCGGAATATTTCGGGAATGGATTTTTGGTATGTTTTAGCTTCTGGATTTTTTCGGGAACGTTCTGTGATTTGGGGTTTGGAATCGGATTTCCGAAATTATTTGGGTCGTCCCGATTATTCTGCGGATTGGTTGTGGATATTATATATATAAATTCGGGTTTTTCCCTGGTTTGGGACTTGCAGAAAATTATCGGCGCCAATTCCCAGTTTTTGGGTTGACCAAAAACAGAAGAGATGCTGCCCGATTTTTCCGTAAATCCTGAATTATTTTTAAAATGAATTTAAAATGATTTTCGGAATTTATTCGATATTTGATTTTTGGGTGACGACCGTATCGGTCAATGGACCCGGCTAAGTGCAAACGAAACCGGTCCCGCCCGGACGTTGAGGCAATTAGCCAAAATGAGGATCGGACCATATCTGAGACTTATGATTTACTTTATTTTTATATTTGTTTCTGTTTAAATATTATTTAATATTTTCAGTTTAGGACTAACGTCAGTCTTATTATTTCAATTTATGTAAATAAATTGTAATGGGCATAAGCCCAGCTGGCTGTGGTCTGTGACTGTAATAGCTTAGATTTTTTGTCTTTTCTGGTTTTGCGAGTTTTTATTATTTAACGATTAAATTGACTAAAAAGTATTTTTCGTATAAAATTAATTAAATATTTTCTCACCTAAAATTGACAAGTTTAATAATAGTTAAAAAGTCACGTATTTCTCACTAAAATAAGAAAAATTAGCTTTATATTTATATTTATAGAAAATACCAAGTTTTCCTAAAAATCTGGCATCGACGATATTTTTCCGAATTCAAAAGTTAAAATGACATTTTCCCTCGTATCAAATCAACGCACAAATAATCGTGTTTTCTGTGTTTGGTTTATTAAATAACTAAAATTGGACTAGGACGCAAATAGAGATTACAACTAGCATAGCTAAGTTGGTAAACCTAATGCTGAGTCAATCTCTCGAATGTAGGAATTCGAGGACGACTCTAACTTCCCGTCTCGAAGTCGACTACCTCTCCAGTCATTTTTATTGAGGCAAGTATAGTTTATGTTAGTTTACAGTTATTTATTTAATCGCTTTACTGCAAGTCTAAACCACGATGCAAACACGAAACTCTCTCCGAGAGTACTGTACTGTAACTACTGGGGACTGGGGGAATAGTGTAATGAGTATGACCATACTGTAACTTTACTGTAACAAAAACCCTTATCCTTCCTGTAACAAACCTAAGCCGGTCATATTTCATTACCTGTTCAAATCACTATTTTACTGTAACAAACTGTTCATGTTTAAAACTGTTTAGAACTGCATGATTCTATTACTTATTTAACTGTTTAAAAATTAGCATGAATTGTACTTTGCTCCCTCCTGACTGGAGATATATTTTTAGGGGATATTGAGGATACAGATCGGTTTTACAACAGCTGCTACGACCCTGTGTTGTACCCGGTTGTGCTGCCAGAGTCCCCACAGGAGGACGTTGGAACTGAGGCCGATGATCAGGCCGATAGATAGATTTTCCTTTTTCTGCATTTTGTTATTTCAAATTCTGTATTTCCTTTCAGAACAGTTTCATTTGTATTTAAATTTCAGTTTAATAAAGTTTATTTCCGAAGTTGAGTTGTGACAAATAGTTGTGTTGTTGTATGGTTACCTGCTACTGAACAGCTTACTGCCGCCGTCTCAACAACGGTGCAGGCTGGGTATGATCCGACTAGACCCAGATTGTTGGGATCGGGTCGTGACATGTTTTCAGTGGTGGCCCATGCAGGTCCTACAACAACTTAGGAAAACATACCTAGAAATAATTAGAACACTAGAACATTGATTTGTCACGACATAGGACCGAATTATATACATAAATATTTTTGTTTGATTATAGACTGGTAGGATACCTTGCTTATGTTTGTACCCTAAACCTTCCAGAATCTAACCAAGGATAAGACCAATCCTGTTGGCGATAAGGTGTCATCTACGGATCATACCCCATCTCCTCAACCAAGTCCAGGGTTTACTCCCTCGCGGCTGATTGACCGTCCCCATGATGCATCCAGTGAAGCTTTCACTACACTGGCGAATTCTATCTCTTCTCAAACTGAGTTGCAATTCCTTGGTGGAGTATCCATTCCTGTTGCTCCACCAGTACCAGTCACGACCCGCACCCACTGTGAGGGTACGAGAACGTCACAACGCCCAGCCTACGTCGCAGTGTCGACGGTAGAACGCTGTCCTAGGTCAACATACATCTAGCAAAAATACTAAGCAGTAAATGAACTCAATCACAACTAAGGAGAGAGAAAACACGATATGATATAGAACTCAAGGAAATACTGAATATAGAAAAGTCTAGGATAATATCCCAGCAAATATCCAGAGTACATATCTCAGCTTACTGAATAAGAAAGAATATATACAACTCAACATCTCTGAACAGAAGTAAAGACTAGCTAAACAGACTCAAGACAACATGAAAATAAGATAAGGCCTAACTAAACTAGTCTAGGCAGTGGAGTGAGGTCCTCAGCTAGAGCTATCCGAAGAAGGTATCCTCCCAGGCCTCCTCCTCGTCCTCTGTAATATTTTCAACAGGTCCAGTCAGGACAGGAGCGAGTACAGTACATCTCAACAGTTCATAGCAGGTTAGAAAATATAATCATGCAGTAAAGTAAGATATAGATACTGAAGAAATACAGTATGTAAACAGAGAGAAACTGTAATGGAAATATCTACTATAAGTAAAGAGCTAATAGTGACTAGTGAGTCAGAGTAAAATATAAACATGTGAATAGCATAGGAGGTTCATGACTACAGCTAGGAGGGTGGTTCATGACTACAGCTACTTGGATAATATTCACATGTCTATTTCTACTACCCCAACCCCAATCAATACACAAGGATCCGTTCAAGTTATGTTAAGGTTCGTGAAACTTCACATGGCTCATAAAATGAGTGGTACGTGAAGGTGATTCATGGGGGCTCTGTGAACATGAGAGTACATGTGTCACAGGCGGTTCGTGAATCAGAGGAAGCATAGAGATACGTGATGGTTCGTGAAACGCACAAAATATGCTGTATCCGATGCTCCCGAGGGGGATAACATCTCATAAAAAGATCCATATAGTACCAATCCGTGTGACCAACGTGACAGTATCAAGTAAAGTAATTTAAAGCAGGAAAATAATTCTAAGCAGGATATAAAATGATCAGAGAATGTACTCGCCTCGTATCTGAGTGTCCGGATGAAATGTACTGTCCGAGGAGAGGTGTCTGGCTCCTAATCAGAACAGCACAAGTCACAACAAGTCTAAAATGATATAATGAAGTCCTAATATGCATTCTACATGATTCTAGGTCAATTTAGGCCAAAGTCAACTCTTGGTCAACTCTAGTCAACTAGACTAGTCAAACTAGGTCAACTAGGTCAAGTCCTAGCCCAAACAAGTCTAACAAGTCTCACTAGGCCTAACCAAGCCTAGTCTAGCAATCACACACCAATCACAAGGCTATACAAGCCAAACACAAGCACATATCAAGGCACATCCTATTCATGCATATTCAACATTATATCTATATAAAAAGAGGAAGGAACTGACATGTAAGCTATGTGTGTGTGTGAACATGGATGTGTATATGAAAAGAGAAACCAACACAAGGCTATATATCCTTGAACCCACATATACATATCTATATACATTACATTACATTTGGTTATAATTTCTATTCATTAGGAACCATCTCATATATATATATATACATATATATATATATATGGGCTCAAAATAAATAGAATATATATATATATTGTATCCACAAAGAGAGAGGGAAAGGGCATATCATGGCAAGGTGGGTGTCTATACTAGAGTGTGTGTCAATAGGAAATAGTGGCATGGCAATGTGAATTAGATACTTGTGTATATGGCATGAGAGTGTGAGGGAATAATGTATACATAGCCATGTGGGTTTGGGTATGTGTGTGACTTGGTTCCAGGAAACCAAATGACAGTGTTGAGATTATCATTTCCATGTGTGTGTGTGAGAGAGATTGATAGGAATGTGTGTGTACATTAAATATGTGTAGATGACAGGGCTTAATAGGATAGGGTGTGATAGATTTTAGAAAGTGTGTGTGTGTAGACTGTATGTAGGTGTGTGAGTGTGTCCAGATTTCTGAGGGAAAATCAAAGCAGTGCAATGACAGTGCAACAGTCACTTGAGCAAAATCAAGAGCCCAAATGAGAAATCTCAGTTTGCAGTCCCAAACTCAGTTCACTATTCAACCCAACAAACAGTTAAAGCAGTCTTTAAATGCATTTCTCAGTTAACAGTTTAAGGAAACTAGAAAAAAAATCATTACCTGATCAACTATTCATAAATCAGTGAACAATTTGGTTTAAGAGTGAAAACTCAGATTTAATAGCTCAATTAAATTTCAGTTAAAGAAGAAGAATCTCAGGTTAAAACAAAGTTCAGTTAACAATTTGTGTATGAGTGATGTGTCAATATGACAGGAAATAGGGAGTGTCACAAGTGTTCTCAGGTTTTGATTTCTGACAGTTAATAAAGAAAATTAGTTTACAGTTAAGAGAATTTGTAAACCAAGACAATTGACAGTTCACAATACAAATGAACTCAGATTTCATCAAAACCAAATTAGCTAACAGGGGACTAATTCTCAGGTTTTGATACTTGATAGTTAAATAGGAAATCAATTTTAGGAAGAGGAACAGTTTAGAGTGTGTGTTAGGAATGGATATGCATAAACTTGTGTGTGAGCTCATGGGCTAATAGGAAAGCAATGTGTCAACTTCTCAGGAAATGTGAATTCAGTTTGGTACCAACCTAGTGTCTCAATTCAGGAAACCAAAACAGTATTCATCCCAATCTCAGGTTCATGTGTGTGTAAGACAAGATATAAATTAGTGTGTGTATAGTGTCTTAGGATTTGAAGAACAAGGAAGTGAGAGTGTCAATCCCAGGTGAATCAAGTGACAGTGCTAAACAAGTAATCTCAGGTTTGCATAACACAAATGAATCATGACATAAATTAGCCTATTAAATCTCAGGAATCCAAGAATCATAATCTCAGTTTTAAATTAAATGAACATCCAATAGGGAGGAAATCATCTCATGGTATAAACTATAGCTAAACACAGCATATGATATCTAAATGTACAGAAATTAAACTATACCAAGAATTGAATCCTAGCATGATATCTAAATGTACAGAAATTAAACTATAGCTAAACACAGCATAACATTTCATCAAAATGAAGGGGAATGGAGAACAGTGAATTAATGTGTATCAGTGACATTTCAGTCCTATTGCAATTCGAACTCTTTTCTATCAATTTATCACAACCAATTGATTCCTACCACCTAAACATGTTATCTAATGTTCAGACATTAATCCTTAACTAAATTACATGATATAAATAATATTAAAAATTAATTTAAAAGGAAGAACAGTGAATTAAACTCACTGATACATCACTGTATCAGTCGAAAGGGGGAACTCCCCAATTCGAATCCAAAACTCATAACAACCTATTCTAATCATGTAAACTAATTTATCATAGATAATATATCATATTTAGGTTCAATTTAACAATTAAAAACACTATTTAAAACATTTAAAACCGAATCAAACAGGGAAACAAATATGCACTGATACACGCACTGTGCAGTGGACAGCCTCGTGCACGTGTTCGTGCCGGTCTAGGACACGACACAAGTGTCCTAGAGTCTCGTGCTCGTGTCCCTAGGTAGATGAAGTCTCTGGCTATAGGTTCGACACCCTGTATCGAGTCCTAGGCGTGTCCGTGTCCGACGCGAATACCGTATCAGTAGGGAAAACCTGCGTGCACAGTTCGGGTACAAAATAGTGCGGGAGCAAATACTCCTCAGACACGACACAAGTCGACACAAGACTCAAGGGGTGTGATGTCAGTCACTGCCCCTTGGTCTGTGCCAAGTGGCAGGCCGCCACGTGGCGTGTCGTGTCCTCAGAGACACTCGGGTAGCAGGGCAATACGCACTGTGACAGAACGGCGTGTTCGTGTCCAGATCTCGACACGACACGACACAATCACAAGCTCAGTCCTACAGAAAATGATAAGCGACAACAAACCCTAAATTCCTATTCAAAAAGTTTCCTAAAATCTGGTCGAAATGTCCTTTAGGATATTTCATCAAACACCTATGTCTATGGGCTGATACGTGTCCATTTAGGACACGAAATGGACACAAAACCTAGGTCTAGGAATACTACAGGACCAGGACACTTAGGGCTAGGTCTACATGCAAAGAAACTAGAATTTTAATAGTGTTTACAATAATTTACCTATTGGTGTCAAAATGCAAGAAAAGTCTCAAATAGGGGGTTTCCTCTTGCTAGCAAACTTCTCCAAATTGCCCCAAAGCTGAGTTTGAACACCACAAACAGCAAGAGAACAATGATTAGATCCTAATGGAAGAAATTTCAATCAAAAAGGAGTCCTATTGATTAAACTAGGAAGGAATTTATGAAGGCTTACCTATTTCCTTAAGAAATGAAGAACCATTGAAGAAGGAGGCACAAATCCCCATAGAGACATTATATAGGCAAGGGGAAAAGTCTCTTGGCTGGTCATAATAGTTAGGGTTAGGGTTTTTAGGTGTCATCCTATGGCTAGGATTGAATCATGGGAAAATAGATGGCCTAGAACAAAAGGTTCTATCTTAGTCCTTGCAAATCACTTAACCATGACTAAACTTGACTTAACCCCCTTAACCAACTCATCTAATTTCAAAGTGGCTCACTAAGTTAGTCATGACTCATCTAGGTCAGGTCCAATCTAGGTTAGGCTAACCATAAACCACATGGAGATTAATCAAATAATATTAAATCACACCATTCAAATAAATTATTTTAAATTCCTAACAAAATATATTAAATTCAAATAATTAAAAAATGACAAAAATACCCTCAAACTAAAAACGATAAATAAGATATCCTAATCACATGGCTAGGCTCCAGGGTAGACAGTCTCTACGGTTCACTAGCAAAACACCTAAAATCTCAAGTCATGAATTTAAATAGTTCAACAATAATTAAAATTCACTAAAAATCATAATATGAAATAATTATCATTAAATAATAATTATAATCACAAAATTTCAAAATTACCCTTTTCTGGAAAACTGGATGTTACAGTACCAGCAAACACCTCCCAAATGGTTGCCCTATTTTAAGTAATCATGGAGTCCTAGAAAGCTCAAGATGAAGCCCAGCAGGAACAGATGAATATCACGAGAGAAGACATGAAGAACGTCAATGATGTAGCCTTAGCTATCTTAAACCAAATCGGAGTGGAACCTCACCCTAGGAGGGGTACCCCTGAAATCTAGAAGACATTTTGAGCCCTATCCGGCAGTTATATCGTAAGAAGCTATTGGTTTGTGACTACTGTAAAAGGCCTGGTCACCAAGCCAATATTTGTCGTAAGAGATTGGAGAAATATTTGGTATGTGGATCTGCTAAATATCGGGTAAAGGATTGCCCCTTATCTTTCCATCATACCAGAATACCTATCCCAGCAACACCTGTTAGGCTACAACCTAGGGACTCTCTTCCTATCCAGCAGACCCTGCCTCCTACAATAAGGCATGATGCATACTCGAGGTTCATAGAAGATGAAGCAGTTGGAGACTGCTCATGCAAGAGCCAGAACCATGAAGAATAGTACATAGGACTGCTGAATAGCATTATCTATTTTTTTTGGAAGTTGTAACAGGATGTCCTTAGATCAATCATAAGAATTTCTGCTATAATTCTCCACATGAATAAAATTCTTAGTTACACCTTTATGGCAGATGTTTTTCCTGATAGTCTTCCGGATTATCCCAGATCTAGACATAGGATTCACCATTGACATAGTCCCCGGCTCTTTCCCTATTTTTAAAGGATGATACAGAGTCAACCAGAAGGAGGCCAAGAAGATGAAGGACCAGATCAATGAAGGCTCTAGGATTTATCCAAGATGGAACTTCACCTTAGGGAACACCTATCTTGTTTGTGCCCAAGAAGGATGGAACAACGGATGTGCATCAATTACCAGACACTAAAGAACAAGTACCCCCTGTCCGGATCGAGGATCTGTTTGATCTGTTTGTGTGGAGTTAGGGTGTTTCGAAGTTTGATTTAAGATCTGACTACCATCAAATCGAAGTCAGGAAGGAGGACATTTCCAAGACGGCGTTCAAACACCAAGTATGTGTAGTTTCTTTGGTCATGACGTTAGACTGACAAATGCTCTTGCTGTGTTCATGAATCTCATGAACAGAGTTTTTTATGAGTATTTGAATCAGTTTATCTTCTCCATAGATAACATTCTGATATATTCGAAGACTGAAGAAGAGCATGAAGAACATCTGAGGAAAGTTCTGGAAACTTTGAAGAAAAAGAAGTTTTATGGTAAGTTATCTGAACGTGGATTTTCTTTGACAAGGTAGATTTTTGGCCATGTTGTCAAGAGAAGAAATTTCGATAGAAGATAGCTGCTGTTGAAAAGTGGTATACCCCAAGTTCAATTCGGAAGTTTCTTGAACTTGGCTGGCTACTATCAGAAGTTCGTGAAGGATTTCGCCAAGATTGCTGAGCCGATGACGAAGCTCACTTGGAAGAATAAAGAGTTCATCTGGACGAAAGATTGCCAGGCGGCATTGAGGAGCTGAAGAAGAGACTTACCACTACACCAATCCTTGCGCTACCCGCAGGAACCGGTGGTTTCTCAATTTACAGTAATGCCTCTGGAAAAGGACTGGGTTGCGTTCTTCAACAACATGGGAAAGTAATTGCTTACACATCTAGGCAACTACAGACTCATGAGAAGAATTATCCTACACCTAATTTGGAATTTGCTGCAATTATCTTTACTTTGAAGCTTTGGAAGCATGATTTTTATGGAAAGGGAGTGAAAATATGGACTACAAAAGTCTGAAATATGTCTTCACTCAGAAAGAGCTGAATGTTAGACAAAGAAGATGGCTGAAGCTGATGAAGGATTTCAACATCGACCCGCTATACCACCCGGGTAAGGCTAATGTGATCGTCGATACACTTAGTCGATACCCAGTGGCGATGTTCTTAACCATGGAGTGGCACCTACTAGAAGACGTCGAGAAGCTTGGACTGGAGGTTATACTACCTGGAGATAGAAGGACGGAGCTGGATGCTAATTCAGTGTTGATGAAGTTCGAGGCTGATGGACAAAATCAAGAGGACGTAGTTTCAAAACGAGGCACTTTGCAGGCTTAGAGATCAAGTGTTGGCAGGAACACTTGAAGGTTTCTAAATTGACCAGCAGTGGAACTCTGAAGAATGGTACGAGGCTTTGCGTATCGGCTGACAAACGGAGGAACGAGTTGATGAAAAATGCACCAGTCGCAGTATTTCATATATTCAGGAGCTAATAAGATGTATCGGAATATGCCTCTATTGATTGGTGCTATGGAATGAAGAAGGATAATTCCAGGTATGGGATTAGATGTGAATTTGTCAACATGAGGAATTTAGCAAGAGAACAACAAGTTTGTTGCAGCCGCTGGACAATTCGGAGTGGAAGTAGAAGCATATAACAATGAACTTTGAGTAAGGATTGCCTTGTTTCCAAGGAGGGAAGGGCACCAATTGGATTATAGTGGACCGACTGACTAAGTCAGCACACTTTATTCCCTTCAAGGTTAGTTTATTCACCGAGAAGTTGGCATCATTGTACGAGAGGTACCCCTACCGGATTTATGGAGTACAAACCGGCGGACAATCAAAGAAGATAATCCAGACGCCTGAAGATATGTTAGATCTTGTGTTTTGGAAATTGGAGGGTCTTGGAGAAGATCATTTAAAATTGGTAGAGTTTCCTTACAACAACTACCAAGTTAGCATCGTCAATCAGTGGAGTTTGAAGAAGGATATAGCGTCTTTGTGAAGATTTTCTCCTACCAGAGGAACGATCATTGTTAGCAGAGCAGGAAAGTTGAGCCAGCTCAGACGCTACATTCCGGATCCGAGTCCCATATTGGATAATTCAGAGCTGAAGATTGGACTCACCCTTTCAGTGCCAGAGAAACCAGTTGCAAGCTTAGTCAGAGGTGAGAAGAAGATCAGAATTTGAGCCATCACTTAAACTCCTACTTCTTATCTTTTCGTTCTAAACTTGACTGATGCTGCTAAGTCAGCCTAGTTTTGCAAGCTATCTCTTTATCAAGCTTGATCATGACAGTATTTTATTGGGTGCACCTACTAATATATTGTCTAATCAGGACCGGTGCATGATGGTCTGATCAACCTCGTGTACTTTGGTTCGCTTTTGTATTTTTCTACATGGATGATATCATAAACCGTCTCATCCACGACTGCCTTAGAAATTCTTATTGTTGGACCTGAGTTACGAGTGTAGTACCCGTACCTGTTTGATTCTCCTACCCTGCTTTTAAATTTCGAGGACGAAATTTTCTAAGGAGGGAAGATTGTGAAACCCATATCTTTTGTAATTAATAAATAATAGTGTTTAGTATTAATTTTAGTAAATATATCATTATTATTATTATTATTATTATTATTATTAAATATTTTTGATTAAAAAGGATTTCGAAAATAATATAATAACAAGGATTTTTGAGTTCAGACCCAGACCCGAGTCCGAACCCAGACCCAGGCCTGAGCCCGAACCCAACCCCATTCTTAATTCTGATTTTGACTTGGTTTTTTATTAAAAAAAATTATATATAATTACTAGCTGGTCCCGTAGGACCAGCAGCTCACCCATGAATTGGCCAACTCCCTATTTTCTCTCCTTACCACACAAATCTCCAACGTTCACCACAACACCTCCAACACTCTGGACCACACAAGAACAACTTCACTTCCCTTATTTACTCCCCACTTCTCACGATCACTCTCACAGAAGATAACTCCCAAACTCATCTCTCTCTCATTCTTTACAGATCAAGCTCTCACCCCAAACTCTTCCTCTCACCATCACCCCCAAACCCCACTCTCCTCCCCCCCCCCCCCCCCCGAGCCCAGAACCCCTTCGCGACCCGCCCTCGTCGGCTGTGCTCCGACCAACCCCGTCGACGTCACCCTCTTCCCCCGACTCTACGCCCGCGGCCGCCACTCCCCGTGAGCGCCCTCTTGCGCGCCGCGCCCCGGCCAGTGCTCCGGCGACCGCCCCTGTCGCTGCCCTCCCTCGCCGACGTCCGACGACCGAGCTCGCGCCAGCACCCTCTCCGCCGAGCCCGTCGGCTTCCTCCGACGCCGACGCCAGCACACCCCGTCGACAGCGCCGCGCCCCCTTGCGCGGTGTTCCCCCCGAGCTTCTCTCGGCAACCACCCTTCGGCGTTCCCTGGCTCGCGTCCGTTCCCCCGCATCAGAACCCGCGGATCGAAGCTGCCCTTCGTCGCAGCGCCCCTGGTCAGTTCTATTTGGCCAGCACCTCCCTGTCGTGCCCTAGTTCTGAGTTTTCGGCGTTCTTCGTCAACGCTGCTGATTTCACGCTGACCTGGGGATTAATACGCTGTTTCAGAGCTCTTTTCTTTCTATTTATTCATCTGAGAGCTCTAGCCGAGCAATCCGAGGTATACCCCCTGTCCCGCTCATTTTATTATTTAGTCATGATGAAATGGTCCCCGATTCCCTTTGGGAACTCGGTTTTAGCGACGTCGTAATTTTTTCGGACTTTCGGAAAGGTCCTGTGAATTATTTTGGATTCCCGAAATATTTCGGGAATGGATTTTTGGTATGTTTTAGCTTCTGGATTTTTCCGAAAATGTTCTGTGATTTGTGGGTTTGGAATCGGACTTCCGAAATTATTTCGGGTCGTCCCGATTATTCTGCGGATTGGTTGTGGATATTTTATATATATAAATTTGGGTTTTTCCCTGGTTTGGGACTTGCAGAAATTATCGGCGCCAATTCCCAGTTTTTGGGTTGACCAAAAACAGGAGATGCTGCCCGATTTTTCCGTAAATCCTGAATTATTTTTAAATGAATTTAAAATAATTTTTGGAATTTATTCGATATTTGATTTTTGGGTGACGACCGTATCGGTCAATGGACCCGGCTAAGTGCAAACGAAACCGGCCCCGCCCGGACGTTGAGACAATTAGCCAAATGAGGATCGGATCATATCTGAGACTTATGATTTACTTTATTTTTATATTTGTTTCTGTTTAAATATTATTTAATATTTTCAGTTTAGGACTATCGTCAGTCTTATCTTATTTCAATTTATGTAAATAAATTGTAATGGGCATAAGCCCAGCTGACTGTGGTCTGTGACTGTAATAGCTTAGATTTTCTTGTCTTTTCTGGTTTTGCGAGTTTTTATTATTTAACGATTAAATTGACTAAAAGTATTTTTCGTATAAAATTAATTAAATATTTTCTCACCTAAAATTGACAAGTTTAATAATAGTTAAAAAGTCACGTATTTCTCACTAAAATAAGAAAAATTAGCTTTATATTTATATTTATAGAAAATACCAAGTTTTCCTAAAAATCTGGCATCGACGATATTTTTCTGAATTCAAAAGTTAAAATGACATTTTCCCTCTATCAAATCAACGCACAAATAATCGTGTTTTCTGTGTTTGGTTTATTAAATAACTAAAATTGGACTAGGACGCAAATAGTGATTACAACTAGCATAGCTAAGTTGGTAAACCTAATGCTGAGTCAATCTCTCGAATGTAGGAATTCGAGGACGACTCTAACTTCCCTCTCGAAGTCGCTACCTCTCCAGTCATTTTCATTGAGGCAAGTATAGTTTAGTTAGTTACAGTTATTTTTAATCGCTTTACTGCAAGTCTAAACCACGATGCAAACACGAAACTCTCTCCGAGAGTACTGTACTGTAACTACTGGGGACTGGGAAATAGTGTAATGAGTATGACCATACTGTAACTTTACTGTAACAAAACCCCTTATCCTTCCTGTAACAAACCTAAGCCGGTCATATTTCATTACCTGTTCAAATCACTGTTTTTACTGTAACAAACTGTTCATGTTTAAAACTGTTTAGAACTGCATGATTCTATTACTTATTTAACTGTTTAAAAATTAGCATGAATTATACTTTGCTCCCTCCTGACTGGAGATATATTTTTAGGGGATATTGAGGATACAGATCGGTTTTACAACACTACTACGACCCTGTGTTGTACCCGGTTGTGCTGCCAGAGTCCCCACAGGAGGACGTTGGGACTGAGGCCGATGATCAGGCCGATAGATTTTCCTTTTTCTGTATTTTGTTATTTCAAATTCTGTATTTCCTTTCAGAACAGTTTCGTTTGTATTTAAATTTCAGTTTAATAAAGTTTATTTCCGAAGTTGAGTTGTGACAAATAGTTGTGTTGTTGTATGGTTACCTGCTACTGAACAGCTTACTGCCGCCGTCTCAACAACGGTGCAGGCTGGACATGATCCGACTAGACCCAGATTATTGGGATCGGGTCGTGACAGTTAGCATTTGAGGAACTGAAGAAGAGACTTACCGATACTTGCGCTACCCCAGGTACCGGAGGTTTCTCAATATACAGTGATGTCTCTGAAAAAGGACTGTGTTGCGTTCTTCAACAACACGGAAAAGTAATTGCTTACGCATCTAGGCAATTACGGACTCATGAGAAAACTATTCCACACATGATCTGGAGCTTGCTGCAGTCATCTTTGCTTTGAAGCTATGGAAGCATTATCTCTATGGAGAGAGAGTGGAAATATTTACAGACCACAAAAATCTCAAAATGTTTCACTCGGAAGGAGCTGAACATGCGACAAAGACGATGGCTGGAGATGATGAAGGATTTTGACATCGACCTGCAGTACCACCCGGATAAGGCTAATATTGTTGTAGATGCATTTAGTTGAGGAGCGGCATTTGCTGGAAGACATAGAGAAGCTTGGACTGGAGATTGTACTACCTGAGGAAGAATTGAAGAAACTGGGACGAGAAGCCAGTGAGTGAAACATATTTGAGCTGAACAGTATTCGAACCCGTATATTCGGGTGCGGGTCGTGACATATTTAAATCATAAATCATTAAATTATAAAATGATATATCTGGCCAAATCTCGCCACCTCAGTTAGCGGGATCGTGCATGACCTAAGTTGGCGAGATTTTTAATTTACCCAATTTGTTTCATTTAAATTAATTAATTTAAAATTTATTTCGTTGCAGCAAATTTTCTGATCGAAGTATATCCTTAGGGAACTACAAATCTCTACTTTTCTAAGGGGGACTCAAAACGACTCCAAATTAATCCATGTAAGTCGTATGTATATCATCAACAATTTTATTTTAAAATATTACCAAATAATATACTTTTAAACTTTTCTTTTTTCCTTTCGCATAACTGAATTCCTCTTTTTTCCAAAAAAATTAGGAAAGATTATAATTTTAAACTTTCTCTAGTTTTCTTTTGCATAACCGAATACCCTCTCTTTTATCCATACAAATTATAACTATAATTTAATTAATTTTGGTAAAATTTAATTAAAATATAAATATATGTATACCAAATTTTAATTTTAATTTAAATATTTAAATTATTTTTAATAAGGTTAGGAAAAAGAAAAATAATTTCTTGCGTTGCACAAGCTTTTACTAGTACAAATTTAATGATTTAGAAATTGGTTTGTTTTGTAAAAGAAATAGAAATTTGATGATTAGAGTTCTCCCATGTGAACATTCCCCACGCTTCCTCACTTCCCTCCGCATACCAAACCCCTTTGTTTTCCAATCCCCACCCACTCTCTATGCCGGTCGATGAAGCTGTGGCCGGGTCCGACCAGTCCGACCGGATCCGGCGGGGTCCGGATTCGTACGGCTCTGTCGTGCTCGGAGGAACCTTCGACCGCCTCCACGACGGCCACCGGCTCCTCCTAAAGGCCTTCTTCCATCTCTATAGATTTTTTTTTTTTTTGAATTATTAGGATCTTTCCTGATTGATGTTTATTTTCGTAATTTAGGCGTCGGCGGAGCTGGCGACGGAGCGCGTCGTGGTCGGAATCTGCGACGGGCCGATGTTGGCGAAGAAGAGTGCGGGTTTGATATCAACACTTGGTAGAATTATTATATGATTTTCTTTTTATAGATGTACGAGTGTTGTTTAAGTGCAGCTAAGTCACTTAATCGAGCCTATCGAGACGAGGATGAAGGCCGGCGAGGATTATATCAAGGTGATTTTTTTTTTTTCTGCAATTTTGAAACATGTTCACTGTTTCGAAATTGGAATTTTGTACATTGTGAATTTTATGGGTCTAACAATCGTACTACAAATGTAAGAACCAAGAACATGGTTAGTAGTCGATTGGAAGCACGGCCACTCCAAAAGTTCATTCCGTGTGTCCGATCGTGTTGGACACACATATCGGACACACCACGGACACAGTACACTGGGCACACAATAGGTTCCGGATCTACGTCGCTGTCTGAAATATGTCGTGTCGAATTTTCAGTGCGACATAGCCATGACCATGATGTTCTAGTTATGTCAAGTCACCACAATTTGGTGTGCTTTGGGATTAGGGCGAAGGAGGTTTTCGAAGTAATCTGCCTCAAGTTGGTGGCTGAGGGACGGTCAAATACTTTATTTTTCTTCTGGTTAAGCTTTCTTCTGTTTATAATCACTTTCATAGGATTCAAGTTATTGGATCTCATACAAGTCTAGAATCTAGTTGTCCATCTAGTATCTACTTGTAGCTTGAGTTTATCTCCTACTATTGATTTGTTATAATGAGAGGCAAATCTCTGCCGGGAGCATGCTTGTTTTCATATATTATTCTTTCTCTACAATGTTAGAGTTATCCGCCATCCTCTCCTTCTTGTTGTCATGTAAACTCAACATAGTATCCTTGAAGGATAGGCCAGCCCTCTCAACATGGTATCCTCAAAGGATAAGCTGATTTAGCATCCTCTCCTTCAAAGCGTAGGTAGGAGGTGAAGGAAGAAGAAAAATAAAAGGGGTGAGCTAAAAAGATAATCAGGAAAAAAGGAGCCTTATTTGGTCGGTCAACCATCAATATCATAAAGAAAACTGGGCATTGTTATCTAATGTTGTCCATAGACAACCAAACAACGCCGAAGCTTAGGTCATGAGCTCCATGTAGTTGCCCCGTCCCGCTCAGTCAATCGGAGGAATCGAACGCCGACGGCGTTCGAACTTAGCCTTGCAACGGCTGCTCGAAGACATCGTTCGATCGAGGCGACTCCTCGCTCAGGTGGGTAGTTTCGGTGAACTTGTCTCTCTCTTAGCCTTCACATACTAAGTCGCATGTTTTCAACTTGCACAAGTAGGCTTGATAATAAAAGAGACGAATCCACATAGATAAGGAATAATTCCGACTTCGAATTGAGTTAGAATATGGAAAGGTCTAACGTCGGCTTAGAGTTGGTGCCCGACGTACTTTGAAAATGACACTCGGTCCTTCGTCCCGTGGCTTGGGAGAAGGAAAGTTGGTCTCGACACAAACTATGAAATAGCCTAAGTCATAGGCGTCGTCCCCGTAATGCTCGATAATGCATGCACGCTTCTACGATGCAAAGGCTTGGCATAGCCTTTGTCGTCCCACGAGCTAAGTTGCGTCGTGCGGCTTGTGGCATAAGCCTAGGCACCCAAATAACTTGGTTGTTCAAAGTCGAACGCGTGTACGCACGTTCCCACGACGCAAGGCTTGACGCAGCCTTTGTCGTCAAGTTGATGCACGATTAAGTTAGGCTAAGATCCTAGACGATTGAAGACGTTCTAAGAACTGTCCCATTTTCTACGGTTGTCGATATTACTTGGTTTCACAATCGTAAGGTCTGTCATATAGAGTATGACTTGGCGGGTGTCGCATAGAGTTCAAGTTGGTTTAAGGCACGATGTCACGGACTTAGTTTTAAGGCACGGGCCACGGTTGATTCATTGAGTTTGGAAAAAGGACTTCAAATAGTTGTTCGAGTTGAAGGAAATGATAGGGCAAGAAGAAGAATGCTCGCGACTATGGGTCGTCGAGGCGGTCTCAGATTTGAGAAGTATTGAATTTGGCCCTGAAGAGATGCTAACACTAGAGGTAGAATGACTGTGTGAGACGTCAGTTTGAGTCGAGTCTTGCATGGTCATGGACAACTTGTCGACAAGGTGGAGTTTCCTCGAACGGTGACCCAGGCGGCCAACGGGGCCGGTTCTTGAGAAACA
>JANAVB010004879.1:0-83466 GCA_029216955.1 Iris pallida
ATATATATATATATATATATATATATATATATATATATATATATATATATAGCCTATATGTTATGAGTGTACTACAATATATTAGATATATATTGTTATGTGTATATGTGTTTTGTGGTTTGGCTTAGGCATGATATAACCTATAGCCTAGGGCTCTTAGCCTATGGTGTGTCTGTTTGCCTAGTGAGAGTTTAGTTAGACTTGTTTAGTCTTGATTAGGCCTGGAATAGACTAGTTAGATAGTATAGACTTGTTTGGTTTATGTTTGACCTAGTTGACCTAGTTTGACTAGTCTAGTTGACTAGAGTTGACCAAAGGTTGACTTTAGCCTAGATTGACCCCAAACTTCATGTAGATGAATTGTAGCAGTCTATTTTCTTATTTTAGACTTGTTGTGACTTTTACTGTTCTATAGGAGATAGACACCACTCCTCGGACAGTATATTCTCTTCGGACATTCAGGATACCAAGCGAGTACATTCTCTGATCATTTCATATCCTGTTAGAATTATTTTCCTGCTTTAGATTACTTTACTTGATGCTGTCACGTTGGTAACACGGATAGTACTATATGGATCCATTCTTGAGATGTTATCCCCTTAGGGAGCATCGTATACTACATGTTCTGTGCGTTTCACTTACATGGTGTATCACTATGCTTCACGATTCTTCGATCACTTGTGACATGTACTCTCATGATCACAGTCTTCCCAGAATCACCCCATTTATGGACATTTCCAGAATCATCCCATTTATGGGCATTCCCAGAATCATCCCATTTATGGGCATTCCCAGAATCACCCATTTATGGGCTATCCATGTATCATCCCTTGTGGGCCTTTGCATGGAATCATAACATAACCTGGTTGGATCCTTGTGTATTGATTGGAGGTACGGAGGAGTAGAAGTAGACATGTGAATAATATCCAAGTAGTTTAGTTCCTAGAATCACTCCATAGTATAGTTCCCAGAATCTCCTTTGCCATTCACATGTTTATATTGTACTCTGACTCACTAGCCACTATTAGTGTCACGCCCCAGAACCAGAATACTGGAGAGCGGGGGCGAACATAGCCAGCTACGTATATTGAAATGAAGACCATCTCGCTATACGGTCACAGCTATCTAGATATGAGGGTTTACTACAAGCCAACGGTCTCTTAAGGTCAAGCCTATTGTCTCAATCTCAAGCAAGTAATATAGTTACAAGATGTTTGATCACCAAATATACAATAAAAGGCGTCCCAAATATTACATATCAGCTGATCATGAAGCTAGTCATACAAAATGCAAGGACTAGCAAGAGTTTAGTCATACATGATCAACCCTAGGATTTGTTAATCATGTTTACAGCCCGTAGGCAGACAATAAGTAAATGTGCATCGAGCTAACAGGTGCTCGTCGGCTAAACGCCTCAAAAGAATAATTTACACTAGAGTGAGCGAAACAAAATAGAAAATCCACTCGTAGCCCGGGTTCCTTCTAGTTGCCACCATCGGGCTGGAGGTCCGGTAGATCCTTGGATGCTGCTCCGAAATCTGGCCACACAAAACCAGCTGGGTCAAACCCCAGAAAGAGCAAGTGCCATAAAGGAGGCCACGAAATAAGAACAAAAGCCAGCATATCAGAACATATTAAAATGGAAGAAAATACAAGTAAGTAAAGAGAACAACAGGGCAATAAACGACTAGGGACGTGGAACCATTCCGGGAACCAGGTTATAATCCGTAAACCAAAAAGGACCGGGGTTGTAACCCTTCGCCTGAATAGCACTCTGTCTCTACCCATTTATTGTTAAGATAAGTAAAACATCATGTACAGGAGTGCCAAGTACCGGGACTAGACCAGACTTTAGACAGGGCTAGACAACATCCATTTACAAAGGCCAAGCAACTACTACGGCTTACTACTTTAACTAACTAGGGTTATCACAAGCCTAATTACTAACAAGATGCAATGAGAATTTCCCAGTCCCAAGCCCTGCAGACTATCTAGTTATCCTTCCGCGGGTTGAGAGTATGGTTGGGTACATCGTCCAGGAGATGATATACCCTTAGGTGACTTAGAGGGTGCAACACATGACAGTGTGCTGGAAATGTGCTCTACTCGTCGGCAAGCTACAAGTCCAATTAAGGCGCCCAGATAACGAGATTGCCTGTGACTGAAAATTCTCCATGAACTATAGTTAGATCTAGCCATTAGCCTAATCCATATTCAGTGTAAATCCCTGGCCGTGGGAACCAGGGAGTCACGTCCTAGACATGATGCAAGACAAGACAGGTGGATTGTACAAGCAAGCAAGCAGGAACACCTACGGTGTCAAGTTGGTTATACGAGTCGAGTTAGCCATCGTAACAGCATCAAGTCAAGTTACAAGTCCAGTCAAGAGTGCGCCGCCACGGGCCACTTATCAAGTTATCAGGTTACAAGTCAAGAATGTACCCCATCGGGTCATTTTTCAGAAAATCAGAAAGTACTAGGATCATAAATCACAGAAATCACGAAAACCGTACTAGTCATAAATACTGAACATCGTGTCAGGTCGTGTTGGGTCAAGGTAGTCATGCTGTGTGGAACAAGATCTCAAAACCTAATCCACAAAAGAGAAGCCAAGTCTAAGAAATAAAACCAAATCATCATGGGCAAGTGGGTTGCGCAGGGGTGGATGGCGCAGGAATGGTTGGCGCAGGAGATAGATGGCGCAGGGGATCGGGGTTAGGCTGTGCAGGGTGTCAGAGGATTGGGTTGGACTGCGCCAAGATTAGATGGTACTGGTTGAACTGCGCAGGGGGCGAAGTGCGCAGGGTTCAAGCACGGGGGTTTAGACTGCGCTAAGTCGGATTGCGCATGGAGCGAAGTGCGCGGGGATGGAAGGCGCAAAAGCGGATTGCGCAAGAGACAAGCGCGCTGGGGGTGAGCGCGGTTCGCCAAAGGGCGAGCTGCGCGGTCGGTACTGCGCTAAAGAGCGCTGGCCGAGGGGATGATGCGCGGTTCAGCACTGTGCTAAAGAGCGCAGGCTGAAGTCTTCTTCTCCAGGCCGAGAGCAAGTCCAAGAACACTAAAAACTTCCAATCTTCATATCTTGGCCAAATCAAAACCAAATCTAGATTTTTAAAGTTCTATCTTGGGTGGAATTTGATTCTCTCCAACATAGGAACATCAAAACCCACAAAAATCCAACTTAAATAGATCAAAACCATGTAAATCCGAAAATAGTCAAAACTTAGATCTAGGAAAATGGAAGCTCCAAATCCAAAATGTCAAGTTCTAATGTTGATCTCCATGTCCTAATCTAGCTAATGGACAAATAAAATATGGTGCTTATTTGTTGGCAAGGTGCACTTGCCTATGGAGGTTGGTGGAGGAAGGAGGAAGAAGATGGAGAAAAATAAATAAAAGTAAAGAGGAGAGAGAAAAGGTTGGTAGGGTTTTAATGGTGGAGGATATGTTGTGTGGAGGGTGGAGGTTAGGCTAAGGTGTTCCAAATGCATGTTGAACCAAACCAAACCAATCCTTCTCCACGAAATAAAACCAAGCCAACTAAAACTGAGCCGAGCCGAAACCCAAAATACGAAAAAACCCAAAATTCCACAAGTCGAGAAAAATAAAATACCAGCCAAAATCCGATTACGAGTATTAATACGAAATACGAAAAACAGGGGTGACAGTTAGTTCTCTACTTATAGTAGATATTTCTATTACAGTTCTCTCTCTCTGTTTACATACTGTATTTCTTTCAGATCATGTATCTTACTCTACTGCATGATTATATTTTCTAACCTGCTATGATCTGTTGAGATGTATTGTGCTCGCTCCTGTCCTGACTGGACCTGTTGATAAATTTTACAGATAGCTTGGAGGTTGCCTGCTAGCCTAGAGGAGACACATTAGAGGTTGTTTAGTTAGCTATTTTCAGTTGTCTGGAGTTGTATTTACTTTATGGATTACTGTATTTGAGCTTTTGAAACGTGTTTCTGGGTTTGTGTATCTTAGACACTTAGACTTCTATCTGCTGTATCTCTTTTGGATTTCATGTTTTATCTATCTTCCATTATGCTCTACCTTAGATGTGATTGAGTTTACATTCTGCTATGTCACCCCATTCGGGGAGTATAAACTGCTTAGCATTATATTGTTAGATATTGTGACCTAGGAAGCGTTCTACCGCCGATACTGCGACGTAGGCTGGACGTACCCAGTTCTCGTGCCCTTACTCTAGGGTGCGGGTCGTGACACGGCGTAACACCGCACGAAAGCGCAAGGCTTCATGCTGGGTAGTTTGGCACTACAAAGAGGTATGTGACCTCATGCTACAGTAGTATGACACTACGATGAGGTACCCAGGTGGGGTAAAGCCTCGGCTTTAAGCCATGTCATAGCGTAGCACCGTAAAGAAGCGCAATGCTTCATGCCATGACTCTTTATAAAGAACTCACCTATAGTGTATGGACAAAGATATCAGGCCGTCTCTTGAGGGTAAACTTGTAGACGCCCAAAATTATACACTGAAATCAGCTGGCACAAGACTTTAATGTGCAGCCAGAAGCACAGTTGATGTCATTATGTGTGTAGGAAGAATTACAGTTATGGTACAGAATTCAAGGCTTAGTCTATTCTTGTATCATGCTGTTATTTAACCTATGCGGGAAGATTCAAGTCATAGCGACATCTCTCCTAATGTATGATGGACAGTCACTGTGGGGAACGCTCAACCCATATATTGAGATATGTGGAAGATTGTTGGTGTTTTTGCCTTTGGACTAGGAAAGATAGTCCCACATCGGCTACACCAAATGGTGAGTATCTCAATATAATGCATTTCTTATGTTGAGGTGTGCACATGAGGTGTGGTGGGGCACAAGTGTGTGCCATGTGGAAGTATTTTCCTAGAAAAAAGGATTAATTCCAACAAGGATGCAAGTTGATTTTTGTTGTGCGGACTCAGACTCGGACACGGACTCCAGGATGTCTCGTGCATGTACGGGAGTGTTCGGGGGGTAGGCGTGGACTGGCACACCTATGCTGATTGTGGGATGATCTAAAATATCAAACTCTATTTTTGAGTATTGGTATTTTAGTCCCACATCGGATAGGAGAAGAGGTGAAGTCTCAACTCCACTCTATAAATAGAGCCCATTGGCCTCCTTTGAAAGATGCACCAAGAAGAGAGTTAAGGGAGTCTGTAAAGTCCAGGAAGCCCGTTCAAGTCTCAAATATTGACTTACGAGCGTTCCAGAAGTTCTTCGTGAACTTGCTGGTTCCTGGAAGCAGATCGTGTTGTGGTGAATCTTGCTTTGAGGAACGGTGATCTTAATCACCCCAGCAAGAATCTCTTTTCTTCTTTCTTCTTTCTTCTTCTTCTCCTTCATCTGAGTTGTAACTCGGTTCTGTCTGTCAGCAACTGCGATTGCGAGGAAGAACGCTGAGATTTATTTTTTGAACTCAGTTCTGTCCGTCAGCAACTGCGATTGCGAGGAAGAACGTGAGATTTATTTTCTGATTATTATTGCTTTTGTAATCAGATTCATACTATAGTGTTCCTCTTGGATCTCGAGAATTATCAGAAGGTGAAACGTTTGTATGAACCTCTGATCTCGACATCGAGTCTACCATCTTTGATCAAGCCCCGGGACTAACATGTCCATCTTTGTCAAGGTACCAAGAAATGACCATTGATACATCATATAACAGTAGTGACATAGAACAGAAAAATCACAATATCTTTATGTCATAAGAAACTAATGCATGTGTAGGATCAAGAGCACAAATCATGAACAACCACCTTTATCAATCGAATTAGAAGAAAAAAATTTACCGGATGTTTAATTTATACCTTGATATCGATGAGTCTCCCTAAACGAATAATGGTTGCTTCGTGCTGATAACGTGTTGTAAAGTGAAGAAAAACAATATAGGAATTGGAAGAAAAAAGGTGTTTTTTTTTATATTCATTCAACTAAAGAATGGCCCTTTTATAGGCTTACAAGTAATACCAAGGGACATAGGTTAGGAAACCCAAAGGTCATATGTTATGGAAACTAAGGGTCATGAGTTACATGAGTTATAGAATACAAATGGACATCCACCATATTTACAACATTCTCAATATTTTTGCAATGGAGAAAATTTTTCTACTTTATTATTTTGTGTGAATATAATATTGCCACATAGGAAAGATATTGTCTTGTATTTCATGCCACATAGGAATCACATCACTTACAAGACATTAGGGTTGGAGATGCTCTAAACCACAATGATTTTACTTTCACACGTGACAACCTCTGAATGAAATTGTGAACATACACAAGTTTTGGTGGGTGAACAAAAATGGACTCTATAGGCTAGGCCGGCCCAGGAGGTTGGATTGCCTATGCCGGATCTAATTTTTGTTGCCCTTCACACATATTGAAAAAATATAAGTTTAAGTTGGATTTGGGTTGGACCAATCCTACGAACACCAAATGACCTTAGGGTGTCCTATGGAGGAGATTGTCCGAGTCCGAAGTCTTCTCAAGCTTATCCCTGGACCGACCCAGACCATAGGTTTTGCTAAATTACATTAGTTAAGACTACGAAGGACCACATATGTCTGGACTTTGTATAATTGTATGATATCATAAGGGTCGTGCTTTTAGGACATGTTTGGTAAACAAAAAAGAGAGGTGAAACTGGATTTGGATTTCATTTTATGATTTAAAAGGTATGAAAATTCATATACTTTTTTGTCCCTTCAAAATATCAAACATATTTGGTTAGATAAAAAAGTGGAAAGTGAAAGTGTGGAGATGCTTTCTTCCTGTGCAACAAGGCGAAGAAGATAATTTGAGAAGAAAAGAAATGATGTGTGATAGTGAGGAGTACAGACGGGTGGAGTGCCGAGTGTGTTACAAAAGAGAGGGATATTTGGGACATAATTTTTTTCGTCAACTTCACGAGATATAAATAATAATATTTTAGAATATTAACTAGTATAATATAAAAATGTAAGGTATTAAATTGAAATTTTTGAATACTAAGAATACTAGTTGAAAAAAGCCTATAATTAGATAAAAGTATATACCAGTAATAACATAGAAATAATTAATAAAATAAATATAATAATTAACAAATAAATTATTATTATATATATAAGATAATAATACAAAAAAATTAATTACCAGTCCCAAACCCAATATTACTAATAGAAAATATAGTTTACTGTCACCGTTTTCAAAATTATGCCCAAATGAACCAAACAGCCCTTAAGTAATCAATAAAACTTTCCTTCTAACAGAAAAAAAAAAAAAATTGACACTTTTCCCCCAATTCTTCCAACCAAATTGTATCGAAAGCCACACCACAGTTGTTTTTGATGAGATCGGATCATCTGTTCCTGATCCGATGTTCCAACTATGTCTTTCCTCTATAACATGTGGACTTCTTATAATTTTTATCGGTGAGACCCACATGTTATAGTTGGGGAACATGGTTGGAACACCGAATCAGGAACAACTGATATGGTCCCCTTTTGCTAAACAAAGACCTACAAAACAACAGATCAGTTGGGACACTCAAATAATTTGGGGCCTAAAATTTGGGAGACAAAAGATAATGTAGAATGAGTTGGATTTGAATGAGAATAGTAGGAAAATGAAAAAGTGAGCACCGGTCCTAAAGATTGTGTAGTCAAAATTGATGTAGAAAAAAATAAATGTAAAGTTTAGAATCTAGAAAGTTGGGTTTCAAATTGAGACTTACTATCATACAAAATGATTCCTACAATCTACAATGTAGAAATGGAAAAACTCAACCCTTAGCCACCTATAAATGGAATGAAACCGAAATTGTAGAAATTGAGACTAGAGATGGAACTTAATATTCTACAAGATGAGTTCCTACATTCTAAATCTAGAAATAGAAAATGGGATGAAATGATACTCTAGTATTCATTCAAAGAAAATTTGTTATAATGATAATATGTTTAAATAAATTAGACAATACGAAAGAAGTTTGAAAATTTTTGGAAGAACGAAACGTTCCGCCAGTTGTACCGGCGAAAATTGAACTTGGTAAATTTCCACCAGTGGTACTAACGAGGGGTTGGAAGAAGGGGGGGGGGGGGGGGGGGGGGGGGGGGGGGGGGGGGGGGGGGGGGGGGGGGGGGGGGGGGGGGGGGGGGGGGGGGGGGGGGGGGGGCGGGGGGCGGGGAGGAGGGGGGTGGGCGCGGGGGTGTGGAGGATAGGTATAGTGAAAAAAATTGAAACTTCAAAGAAAATAGATTGCACTAAGGCTGTGTTTGATTGGGCTTTTTTTCATGGAAAATATTTCTACCACAAAATTTTCACCAATTGTAGTGTTTGATAGCTTATATTTTTCATGGAATTATTTTTCAAAAAACTATCATTTTTTATATTTTTTTCTAAAATGGTAGAAAATGAAACTTGTCTAATCCATAGAAAAATATCATTTTCCATGAAAAATAACTATTTTTCGTGAAAAATAATGACAATCAAACAACCAAATTAAGTTTTTCATGAAATTTTTTAAAATTTCATGGAATATTTTCTAGAAAAATAATTTCATAAAATTAATTTTTTTCTACGTATTTTCCACCTTGCCATCAAACACACCCTAATACTATTTCGTCAATGTCCACCATGGGCTCGGTTAAGAGCTTTGCACTCTACAAACTGAGGTGGACAAGCAATATCATTGTAACTTAATTCTCCTCCATCTCATATTTTAAAATATATATATAATATATATATATATATATATATATATATATACACCACTGCCACCGACAGAACTTTCATTCTTACATTTTTTTAAATTTTTTTAATTTTATCTAATTTATTTAATATATTATCGTTATAGAAAAGTTTCTGATATTCATTTCCATCACACCGTTCCCTCTGCGTTTTTTCTCCCTTTTAAACACCGGTAGGACCCACCAAGCAGGGGCACGAAAAGTAACTGAATATTGGGACAACTCATCTGCTGAACATTGAGAGAACTCTGCTAGCTCACATTATTGCTCTTAGGGTTGTGCACAATTAAGTCAAACCGACCAAATCGAACCAAGCCAACTGAACCAATTGGTTTTAAATCGAACCGATGGTTCGGTTGGTTTGGTTCGGCTTCAATTTTTTTAAAACCGACCGATTCGATTCGGTTCATGGTTTGGTCATGCCAAAACCGTCTAAACCGAACCGAACCAAATCCTTGTTAAATAATTAGGGTTGGCCGGTTGGGTATGAGTTCATTGGGTTTATTATGTATTATGTCGGTTTGGTTCATTTATTCACATCACAGCCATTTATCAAGTTGAAGTTGAAAGAGGTCCTCTCTCTCTCCCTCTCTCTATAGTCTCAAAGAGGAGTGTTGGCGGCTCCTATTCTTTTCTAATTGCTCATGTGCACATGAAAGGGACTTTTGGTTGAATGTATATAATTTTTTATTATTAGTATAATTGGCATTTTTTCACCTGCAACGTGCAAGTTGAATTGAAGCTGCTGAATTGTATTTACTGTTGTAATGTGCAAGTTGCCTGAGGTTTTACAACAAAAAAGTATACAGTTCATTTTCTTATGTGATCAAAATCGACCAAGTCGAACCGATCCAAACCGAACCAAGTCGGTCGGTTTCAAAACCGAACCGACCATTTGGTTGGTTTGGTTCGGTTTTGTTTATTTTTAAACCGATTAACTTCGGTTCGACTTCGGTTGGGACTAAATAGGTCGACCACCGACCGATGCACACCCCTAATTGCTCTACAAAGAACCACCACCTGTTATAGTGTCGCTTATTCGTGGCCACATAATAAGCTATCCCTTTAATCCTCATTTGCCAGCATTCACACGACACAGACTCGATGCTCTTTATTAGCTAACTAGTCACGTTCATTATGTACGTTACACGTATAAAAAATTAATAATAATATTAATAAATTTAGAATATATTTGAATATTTTGTTATAATTATTTTTTTTAATTTTGAATGTTTTAATTAGATATATTATATATTAATTTAAACATAATTTTAATTTTAAATATATTCTAGTATCTGATGGTTTTTTTTTTTACTTGAGAAGAGGGAATTCAATTATCCACATATGAAATAAGAAAGATAGTTAATTTTAAAATCTTATTTATTTTTTAAAAAAAAAAATTGTTGATAATATATACGACTTAGACGACTCATTTTTGAGCCTTTTGAAGCCTCATTATAATAGTAGAGACGTGAAAACAACACAATAAAAATAACATGGCAGAAGACATGAAGATATTCCTAAGAGATGAAAAGGGATGCAAATATCATCTTCAAGAGTTGGAGGCACATCAGAAACAACAAAGAAAACATAATTACATTTAGAAGACTTCACAGTTCTCCAGGAGGAGGGAACATAAAGCATTTCTAAACTAGATGAGCATGTTGAAAAACTCAAAAAAAGAAGAAAAAAAAGAACCTGAAATATAACACTTAAGCCAATGTAGAACATGTCATGAAGGCCAATCTATAACATATGTACAGAGAGAGAGAGAGAGAGAGGGGGACAAGCATCTCATCTCCAAGGTGACCAAGGAGTTCAAAGAAACTTGGGTGCTGCCTCTGCTGGTGGTCCGAGGCACAGGGAGCTTCGGGCCTGCAGGAGTTGGTTCAACCATCCCATCTGGGTTGGGCGCGGGCACTACTGGCTTTCCTGTGTAGCTGAAGGAGAGGTCTTTGTTCGCGGCAAGGGACAGAAGCTCAGACTCCTCGAGACCCTTGGTTGGCCGAGGCTGCATCTTTCTGGAGTGTGCTTGGCTAGAGCATCCTTGAATTCTTGATCTGCAAAAGAAAATTAGCGAAAATACTCGTGAGAAGAACAACCTACCTGAAGAACACACGAATTAAACCCTAAAGGAGAACTGAGAACATATACACCTTAGAAAACACATCTGAAACTTCTAAATTAGGATGTAAACGAATACATGTCACCCAATTGGGATCAGCTCTGTATCCCACACGACGGGTTATTAGCTCAATAGTAGAGAGCCCTCCTAATAATACCATGTGGTGAACCATGGATAAAATTACAATACTACTATATCAGAATTATCCAAATAATTTATCATCCTAGTTATTGTTGGAAAATGTGAATGTATATTTGTTATAATAATAATATCATTTTTTTTATCACGAACCTATGAAAAGGTGTACGAATCTTTTCATTGGAAAAGGTGTACGAATCTATTTATTGGAAAGGTGTCCCCTTTCCATCGTGTCTCTTTATTTCTATAAATACAAATATGTTTGGAGCATTCAAGGATTCATTCAATTCATCCATATTGCATTAGTTAGTCTAAGGGAGAGACAACCAACGTTGCTTCGACGAGTTCCTACGGTGTGAAGTGCTGCTACCGAAGGAAAGAACCGTTGTATCCTGGGAGACTAATCGCCATTAAACCGTAAGCATCAGTGCGGGGCGAATATTGCCTTAAGGACATTGAACCAAGTTCAAGCCTCGGTATCATTTATTTATTTTATTTATATTTTAATTTCAGAGTCTAAATACAGAGTTGGAAATATTTTTAATAACAATCTTATAACAGTTATTACTGTTATCTCAATAATACCGGTAACTATAAATCTTGATCTGTAAAAGAAAATTAGAGAAAACTCATGAGAAGAAGAACCTACCTAAAGAACACACGAATTAAACCCTATAGGAGAACTAAAAACATAAACCTTAGAAAACTACATCTGAATCTTCTAAACTAGGGAATGTAAACAAATACATATCACCCAATAGGAATCAGCTCTGTATCCCATATTAGCTTAATAGTAGAGAGCCCTCCTCCTAATAAAATTACATTTGAAATTACAATAGTACTTCTATATCAGAATTATCGGAGTAATTTCTGATCCTAATTATTACTGTTATCTCAATATTAGCAGTAACCATAAGTCCGTGCACGAACGCACGCAGTTTTTGTCTGTTTTTCGTATTAAAAGACTAGTTAATTTGAGCATATATATATATATATATCTATATATATATATATATATATATATATATATATATAAGGTTGGAGAAGGGCACTTTTGAACATGAAAGTTTCAAGTTGAAACTTAAAATTCTTCTTATTATATATAAGATAAGAAGATTATGTTTCTTCACTACATCCTCTGTATAAATATACTACATATTGAAACAAGTTTCAAATTCCTACACAGTGTCCACATCGAAAAACAAATACAATTACGACAATAAGTGCATTTACATCATCTACCAAATCATTCAAAAAGAGAGAGCATAACTTACTGTGGCATTGGTGCAGCTGAAGCTACAAAGGCGACCGTGAGCTCCCCTATAGAACCTAAAGAAGGGAAGGACGTGAACATTCAAATTATAACACATCGACTTGTGCTCCTCATAGTCCACGTGGAGGAAGTCGACACCCGGGTTCATCTCCGCAAACTGGCAGATCTGCACAACAGCAGTACAGAACTTACACATCACACAAAACAATCCGCAACGTTTTCCACATTATACATCATTCTCACCATACAGACACGGCGACACGAACACACATATTTTAGTGTGTCCTGGTGCACTCTGGAGTGTCTGTGCCGTGTCGGATACATGTCTGTATCGTCGAAAACACGGTATTGGGTACCAATGTTTGGAGTGTCTGTGCTTCCAATATATATCATTCGAACCTTTGGGTGGAGGGCTTTGCAGCCTCCACAGCCAGGGGAGAAGAAATCTACTATGACGAGCTTATCGCCGGCGTTCGACAGAGAATCGACGAAATCCTGCGCCGAGCTGATCTCTTTCATGTTGGACGGTAGCCCCTTATTCCACCACTTCATACCTGTCCCAATTGTAAGACTCATCTGCAAGTAGTCAGAATAATTCAACTATAAGAACCTTTCCATCTATATATTATGCAAATATAAATTCCTAACATAAAAATCATGACATTAAATTTTTTTCCCCCAATTTTCTGAACAAATAATCATCTTTGGATTTGTTTTTAAATACTTTGTCCAATATGTATTAAAATTGTGAAAATATATGAAATAACTCGAAATTTTCCCAACCAATTACACATTAAATCAAAACAAATCATTCTCCCAACTCTTTCTCATAACAAATGTCAAGGAATGAGTGAATAATTTGTTTTGCGGCATGCTGCCGTCGATTCGTTATGGAAATTTCCAAGCAATTTGTTTCTCCAATATGTTTTTTTTTCTGTGGCAATTCGTTATGAGAAAAGTCCTCAAAAGAAATTTTCCTAAGCAATTACACATGAGAATCAATGGCACCATGCCACAAAAAAATAGAATCAGAGAGCAAATTATAGAAAAAGAGGAAGAAAAACTATTTTATGTTTCTCCGTCAAAGTCCCAACTTCCCAAATAAAATCTTCCCCGAAAATAAAACGATCAAAGAAAACCAATCAACTTAATTATAAATAAACATGCCAAAACAATAAATAAACCCCCAAATCAAAGACTCCAACTTTCGGCATCAATTCTTCTTCCAAACAAAACTCACCTTCGCAGCATGCGGCGCAATACTCCCCTTCCTGGACCTCCCTCTCCGATGATCATCAAGAACCAATCTTTTCCCCCCAAATCCACCAATCTTCACGGAACAAGCCCCTTCCGCAAATAAAAATCCCTCCTTTCTGATTTAAACCCATAGGAACAGAAAGTCCGCTCTTGCTCAATACTTCCGCCATAGCTACAGACAGAAGAAACCAAGAGAAAGAAAAGAAAGGAAAGACGAATGGATAAAGTGGCCGATCCGGAATTTTCGATGGATATCCCGATTTTACCCTTCTCTCCGCCGTCGATCCGCTGCGGATCAATCCCCGCCGTTGATTTTTGGCAGGTGGGACGATCGGCAGCGTGGACGAGCCTACAACCTGACGCGAGGCGGAGGGAGTTTATATCCGGCTCTTATTACAGCGGGGCCCACTGCGGACCCACAATTTTTCTTACGAATATGTAAATATGTAATGGGGCTCCCTCTGATGTGGGACCACAAACAATTTTCTTTTCATGCGGTTTAGGCTGTTTATCAGTTTTGACCGAATATCCGGTTTTTGTGGGCAACGGAAAACGTATATTTGTGGATGGTCCGTTGGGTGGCAATAGGAATGCCCAGGTGTGAGCAGGGGTGAGTATTTCTCCGTTTTAAACCGAAAACGATTGGAACCAAATCAAATAGTGGTTTTGTAAATTCGGTTTCCAATTTTAGTTTTTAAATTTTTTAAAAAAAAATTCAGCTCGGAGTTCGGTAAAATTGAAGTACAGATGCTCGAAATAAATTATAAGGACGCATCATTCTTTACTCAAAGCTACCCTAGAATTACGCTAGTCTAGGTTAGAAAAAAAAAATTCAGGATAGTACATTTTACTACGTCCACCCCACCCCAATCTCCCACAACCTCACTCAAACTCAATCATTTCTAATTTCACTCACTCTCTCTCTTCTTAAACCCTCTCAAATCTAAACGTCTTCCATTGCTCCTACTACTACTACTGCTGCTGCCGACTCGACTCCTCCTCTTGCCCGCTACCGAAACTTACATACATCATTCTCAGCATTAATAACACCAAAAATAAATTAAAATTAAAATTAAAATGGTCAATACGAATTTTGACATCAGCGACATGATTGGAATAGGGTATGGAGAAATGGATCGAAAGAGGGATGGAAAATTTGACGAATTTTCAAGTTTTGAACCCATGTTAGAATTTCAAAATAAAAATTCTGACGCATTCGCGACTGGGAAGGGCTGTAAAAAATGTCTACAGTCCTGTATGTTGTCAGTACTATAGAATTTTCTACAATCTGAATACTTCAAACATTTGATAATATTTAGCACTGTCAAAGTTTTGACCGTACTAAATAAAACATGATGTCCATTAGCACAGACCGACTATTTCTGTTGAAGGTTTATTTTATAATAGGTATTTTATAATTTTAAATTGAGAGATTTATCTCTAAAATAAATTTAAAATTGAGAGCTTAGTGTGTGTGTCTCTCTTCTCTCTCTCTCTCTCTCTCTCTCTCTATATATTATATATATATATATATATATGAAGATTTATTTGAAATGAAAAAAATTGAGAGACTTATCTCTAAAATAGATTATACACCGTATATAGATGAAGGTTATTTTGAAATGAATAAAATTGATATAGTTATTTCTAAAATAAATTTAAAATTTTGAGTTTTTAAAAACGAGTACATAATTTATTTATTTTTAAACCAAGTAGATAATTTATTTATCTCTAAAATAGATTTAAAAATATTTATAAAGGTAACTTAATGATTATATACTATAACATCCTTCTAATTACGTGAAAAAATATTAAGAAGTTGCGCACTGTTAGCATTCTCCATGGATATTGAAAGCGAGTTTCTTTTGGACAATTAAATTTTTTGACAGTCCTACCAATTGGAAGGACTGTCAAAAATTTGACAGTCCTAAAAAAATATGTTGTTCAATGTTTTATGTATGACTAATGACTGTCAAAAAATTGACAGTCGTAAAGAAAATATGATGTTCAATGTTTTATGTAGGACCGTCAAATTTTTTGACAATCATTCCAATTGGTAGGACAGTTTACATTTTTGACAATCCATCGTCGCCCCCGTCGCCACTATGAACAAATTTTCGAAGTTCGAAACCCTAAAATGGGTTGGAAACTTCGAAAATCCGTTTAGAATGAATACTATCAAATTTAGTTACTAGAAAATTAAATTTAGGCATGAATATGGATTGCGAATAATATTTAGAGTTTCGGTGTTGAGATTTGGAAGAGAAAATATTAGGATTTTGGGAGGAAGAAGCGAAGAAGAAGACAAAAAAAGAGACTTATATACCAATATTTGGGCTAGTCCTGAGTAATTTTTCTAGTGGCAAACTTGTAAATAAACCAAATAAATTGGACTAGCCTTGAGTAAAGAATGATGTGTCCTTATAATTGCCATATAAATTAATCTTTATAATTTTTATATTTTCTTATTTTATGATCTTAAATTTATGATATATCTCTCATCCATGTAGGCATCCTCAACATAGAGTAATATCCATTAGATAAAGAGCTACCATGCCCTACATCTGAGCGAGGGAGAAGAGAGAGAGAGAGAAGGGGGGGGGGGGGGGGGGGGGGGGGGGGGGGGCTGGCTACCTGAGGAGAAGGGAGGAGGAGGAGGCGGCCGGAGGAGGGTGCGAGCGCCGGAGGAGGGAGAGCGAAAAAATTGGGAGGAAAATTTTAGGAATGATCGAAAAGAAAACCCTCCTGCCCTATATGAAACATTTAGCGACGTCAGAATGCGACGTCGCTAAACGTCGCTGATTAGTAATATACGGCGACGTTCTATAACAGGCGTCGCTACGCGTCGCTATATTTAAATAATTAGCGACGTGTAGCGACGACATTGCGACGCAGATTCCCATTTAATAATATTGTTGCTATTCGTCACTAGTAGTCGCCAACAGCGACGAATAGCGACGTCTCTTACCACGTCGTTAAATTCTCAAACATTAGCGACGTCAGTTCATGGAGTCGCTAAATACGTCGCAAATTTGCCATATTTTTGTAGTGTAATTTCAATCCAAATTTAGCTAAACCAATCAAAATTATTTCTAATATATTTTCATATTTTGAGTTTTTAGTTTTTTGTTTTTTGTATACTATTAGTAACAAAGATAGTCACTTTTAATGTACTTAATTTTCTTGTTAGTTTTGGCAAAAGTCTTCTAGCAAATTCTTATAGCATATCAAATTTTGCAAAAATTGAGAGTGAAAGAAAACTATTCACACAAAATTTTAAAACAAAGACTATTATGCCAGACGGTCTGGTGATGCAAAGGTACGGCAGAAATCATGTACTAAAAAAAAAAAATCTCGCTCGGTTGGCTATTGTCAAGTGTGTGTGTATCGGTTGTTTGTCTGGAAGTTGCAAAAAAAAAAAAAAAAAGAGCATGATTTCTGCAAAATTGGACATGTTCAATTTTTGCTAGACCGTTTAGCGGAATGGTCTTTGTTCTAAAATTTTCTTTGAATTGTTTCGTTCACTCCAACTTTACAAAATTTAGTATGCAACAAATTTTTTTTGGAAGTCCTACCCATTAAAAAAGTCCAGCATAACCGGAACAATCTTAACCGGACCGAAAGTTAATACGGTTTGGTTCTGTTTATGTGACAAGTCGATTCGGTTCTAGTCGGTCGATTTTGAAATATGTTCGATTATGTTCAATTTTTCAAAGTCGGTTCGGTTTGAACCGAACTAACCGAATACTCACCTAGGTGTGACCATGTGAGCATTATTCAATTTTGGACCTATAATTAAATTGAACTTAACCAAATAAAAGGTAATTAAATTGAACTTAACCAAATAAAAGATACAGATTAAAAAAAAAGTTTCAGTACCGATTCGGTTTTGAAAATACTAAAAAAAGTGATTTGTTTTTGAATTTAGGTTTCTACTTTTGGTTAGAATTATGAAAATAATAAATACTCTCAATTCTATGTATATTTTAGGGTTGATTAGACCTTTGGTATCAGAAACATTCAAAATTTAATATTTGGATTCCAGCTTAGAAATTTGGTCATGAGATGATAGTTGACTCGTGTTGACCATCCAAAAAATAATAAATAAATTGAATTAGAACTCAAGAAGTACAAAAATATTTCTGCGACCCTAAGTCTAATTAATTCTAAATTTATTAACAGATTTTAATAGTCAACACCAGTCAATCGACATCTCAGGACCAAAATTCTAAGCTAGACATTTTGAGGACCAAACGGTAATTTCTGAATATTTCTGGAACCCAAAGTCTAATGAACCATATATTTTATGATAAAAAATGTGTATACTTTAAAAAAATAAATATATATTATGTGTTAGTATTCAACTTTGGGCCTAACTTTAAAATACAATAATTGTATACATAAAATTTGTATTTTTTTATATAATTTAATCAAAAACCAAACTTTACATCGACCTATTAAACAAAAAAATAGTCCAAACATACAAACCAAATAAACAAACCCTATATTTTGGTTGGATTTGGTTATATATGAATAATTTCAATTCTGATCGTTGAAACCGAATTCCGAATTTTCACCCCTGTAAATACTACATGTGAATTTAGCACGATATTTTTTGGGAGATTGTTCAGATTTATTTTGTTTCGATGGAGTAGAAGAATCCAGACCGGAAATCTAGAAAATTCCGAACAGAAAAAAAAAATCATAATCCAACAAAACTGAACTTATTCAATATGTTCGGTATTGGATTGAATTAGGCCTTTAAATTTTACTTAATGCTGGGATTCTAAGATTATAATAAAAAAATGATGAGAATTAATATCAAAATAAAATGCAGTCCATGTACTGTCAGAATATAATAGTTTCATATAAATAAAAAAATTGTATATACAACATTAATGAGCGAATTTTGTCAAGATACAGTTATACACTTCACATTTGTCAAAAACACTGATTTCATAGCTCTTGTGCAGTTTTGGACAGAACCAAAATCCGATGTTTGGTATCTTCATAATCGACCAAAAAAATTTCCAAACCTTTCGGTCCAAAACCTTATAATGTCTAGTCTAATATTTAGAGCTGTAAAATTAGTTATTTTACTTTGAATAATTTTACTTTGAAAATGCTGTAAATGCTTACATATTGTGTATTAACTGTATTTTTTTTCACTTGGATGTAGGTGTACTTGTACATTAATAATTTCTTTCTACTTTGCAAGTCACCGGGCGAATAATTATTAGTGAATAATATTCTAGATCCACAGTCAGAGATCCGAAATATTATTCATACAATGATGCAATTTGGCAAAGAAAGAACTATGTGAAACACTAATGCAATGTGTACTTGTTGGTCGGAAATAGCAAATAGCGTACAATCCGTATGATCCAACATTTACCTGTATTTCTGCAGATGGAATTTGTGAAAATACTGTATTTTTCTACATTCACTATATATGAATGCCTTGCTACAGACCTTCAGGATACAATACTCAGATGTCTTATCAACATAGCAACTACGCAAAAGACTGATTTACAAGTGAAATCAGATTTCTCTAGGCATAACTGTACAACTTGTTTCATTGTTCGATTTACGCGAAACCAGGAGAGAAAAAAGCCGTCATCAAGAAATTTGATTCAATAAACTCGATCGATAATTTTTTTTCTTTTCTTTCTGAGATGCGATCAATACGTTGATTGTCACTCTTGTTCTTTCTACAACTGCAGGTAGGCCTTCTTTGAACCAAGAGTAGAGCCCTCCATCAAGGTGGAATACATTGTTGTATCCATTCAGGACAAGCACGTAGGCTGCTATCAGAGACCTGCACAACCCAAATACCAATTAAAACTACACAGCAAAAGAGAAGGACAAAGAAGCCACATATATAATATATAATATATATTATAATATATATATATACCCAAAAAAAATCACCAAACAAGCAAGATGACAGTAATAACTCGTACATTAATACCACATAGCGAAAACCTGTCTGACAAAGTAGGGTGACAAGTCAGCAAACCTGTCGGGTTTTGCCTGGGTTTGGATAAGGGGTATAAATTTGTTGGTTCAGAACAAGGTTGTAAAAGGCACTGGCCGCTAGTCGGACGCGCACCCGGCACCTAGCGCCTAGTCCGTAAAACCCAAAAAAAAACTACATGAATTGTAGAAAAAGTCCATAAAACCCAAAAACATGCATATTCTGGGATTGTGGGAGAAGGAAAAAACAAAGATGTGAACATTGGTAGAAATCTAACAACATGCAGGTGGAAATCTCACCATATGGAGTGGGTAAAAAGCTCACCACCACAATTGCACGGGTGGCCTTTTTTATAATTTTTTTTAGTAACAATAAAGATAGAAACAAAATAATCAAGATAGAAATAATATATCAAGGGATATTCTACTTATCCATGATGATTGAAATGGATGACTTGGCTTGAATTAATAAGCTTGAACTTGAATTTGTAATTGGTTTGATCTCTAACAGTGGGGGCCTAGGTGGGCTCCTAAGCGGGCACCAGGCACGTATGCGGCTATCTAGACTGATTTTTAGAACACTGGTTCAGAATGAATTCGTTGTTCGTTGTTCTTCAACGGTCAGTTTTGGGTTCATTTTCATGTCAAATCCAACATGAACTATCCAACATCCTGCTGCATCGCGTGGGTAATCTACTAGTTATATATTCATCAAGAGTAAATTCCATATGGATTATGGACCACCACATTATTTGAGAGGTGAGAATAATATTGTATGGAATAAGTACAGTGTAGACATCAAATTTTCAGTTGGATCAAGGGACAACTATTTTGAATCATTTTGGTTGTTGGCTTGTTGCAGCCTCTAAGGAATGCTTCATCTTGGCAAATTGTGTTTAGGAAGAATCTCTAAGGCTGATTTGATGAGTTAAAATAGATTTATGAGCATGATTAGAAATTTAGAATGGCAAGGGTGATTAAGAGAGAACCTGGATTGCTGGCCTTCTGGAAGGTTTTGTGAAGGCCTCATTGTCCCTCCTGAGGAACATGCTACTATTATTTTGGCATCTTTACCTAGTTTTGACTCCACACCTGAAAATCAACAATTTTGTCACTTGTAGGCACAATTCAATGACACCAGAATTTGCTATATGCTGCAGTTTTACTTTGTAAAAATTCTGGGTTCTCTTCGGTGCCAGAGAATATGCCGAAGAATGCGAATGCAGCTCGTCTTGCAATATCCCATGCCGTCCATTCCTTAATTAGTCTATAAATTTGAACATTGATAGCACCCGGAGGATGTCCCTAAAAAGTTCAGACGGTCACATAAAGAAATAAACAAAAAAATTACGCAATTGAGAAATGGATTTGCTTGTGTGCGTATAGGATATCACATATGCAGTAACTGTTGTGAGTTAATTTATGCATGCTCCTCGAACAATACATCTTCTAGTTGTTGATCGGATCCTACGATACTTGAAGACGTGTCATGGCAAAGGGATTCTAATCAAGCGAAATGATCATCTACGTATTAGGGTATTTACAAATGCCGATTGGGCATGCTCTATTGACGATCGAAGGTCAACCACAAGTTATTACTCCTAGGAAAAGGCTATTTTGCCCGCCCATGGGGCTGGCCCGCGCCCATGTGGCGGGCAACCATTGGGCCCCCCTGCTAACTTGGGCCCACCTAGGGGGGGAGCCAATGGGCGCCTGCCACGTAGGCGCGGGCCAACGCGGGCCAGCCCCACGGGCGGGCAAAGTAGCAGCTCTCTTACTCCTATATTGGAGGTTTCTTAGTACATGGGAAAATAAGAAACATTCAGTAGTTTCAAGATCCAGCAACGACGCAGGTACAAAACGTTAGCTCAATGAATTTGGATACGGAGACTCATGCAAGAACTGGAAATAAAGTTTGAACTTCATCTTCGACTTTATAGTGATAATCGGGCAGCTATAAGTATTGATAGTGATCCGTACAATATGATCGAACCAAGCACATAGAGATCGATTGCCATTCCATCCGAAAAAGGCTTGATTCTAAGGAAATTTGTGTTGTCCCAATTTTGTCAACTCAACAGCTTGCAGAGGTGTTCACAAAAGGAATGGTGGGGCCTAGATCTCAAACTCTCTTGGATAAGCTCGAGATGGTTAATGTTTAGCACACCTCGCTTGAGGGGGAATGTTGAAGAAGGTGCAGCTGGAGTAGAAGGAGCAGCCTGCAGTTTGCTACAGGGTAGCAGCTGAATATGAATTTTTTACTTTCCTTTCGATTCCAAGTTCTCACTCGATGTAAATAAATTTAATGTGTAAGGGCGAAATTATTATTCATCAATAAGAGATTTATTCTCTCCATCTCCTCTTTGAAACCCTAATCCTTCTCTCCAAATCCCTACAAGACACTTGGAATGGATCTCTTAGATATGCATGATAGCCCAATTATATCTTATTTCATTTGGATCTTTTTTTTAAAAATCTAAAACAAATACATAAACACAAAAAATGCAAAACGGTTCGGTTCGGTTTTTCGGTTCCAAACCGAAGAAAACTTTTCTATGACAGGTAAACCAATCGGCAACGGTGACTATTATTTCATTTAATTCCAAAACTACTTTAAAAAACAACACAAAAAATACTTAAAATTATACCTAAATATAGAAGAATTTTTTTCTAAAATTTTAATAATTATTTGTTTTCCGATACCAAAAACTCCGATATTCCGATCCGAACCGTCGATACTGCCAATATCATCGATCCTGATACTCATAGGAAGCATCCGATATGATACTACTAACCTTGCTAAATATTCTTGGACCCCCTCATCATTTGGGTCTGTCCCTGGATAAATTATTTTTAGATGCATCAAATATTTTTTCCAGTTTTAAAAAATAATTTCTTATTAGTTTTTAGCCTTTTGAAACCAAGAACTTTGAAACTCCGGTTTGAAGCTGTCAAAACCAGCGATACTGATACACATAAGTGTGTGAAACCGATTCTGACACCGATACTGCAAACAATTGTTAGATTAAGTAAAGTTTTGGGTGAAAAGTCTGATGTAAGTAAATGTACTATAGACCAACTTGCACGCTTAAGAAAGAAGCTAGTTCCACTAGATCTAATACAGGCTATGTTGCACGAACATGGAGACAAACATGGAACACGAGGCAGATACAAGATACAAACATTTCAAATAGGTACAACAATACGGACACCATTTTTCATGCCCGTGCAGCAAAGAATATAGGTAAGGCAGCATAATCCTTTAAGTTGAAGGTTAAAAGTATATTTCTGTTGAAAGTGAGCCTACAAGGCTCCAACTTTCAGTTTCAAAGTAGACCTTTAGAGACTAGGGGAACTGCCTAGCATAGCACTTTGTACCATGATAGTATACTTTTGACCAATAATGGCCCTGCTATCCACCAATTGGCCTACCAAGTTTTAGGACTAGATTCTCTTTTCTTACAGTTAACTTTGTCTCAGTAATTTGCATCAAACCATAATGGTTTATGACACGTTGGCGACTTTTTGTACATTATTGTCAGCTCTTTTGTGAGTCGATGTCGGCTTCATATCTATAGTAGCCTTATTTACATGGGAAAAGGCTTGGAGGAGGAGGAAGTGTAGATGTCGAACTAATTGGAGAGAGGGCATAAAACCATTATGAGCTGTCTCGTAGTTGTAGCTGATTCAAGGAAGGGCTAATTCATTGCAGTTATAAAAAAAATTATAGTAAAATATGGTTTTGGTATGTATATTAGATGTTTTACAATGTCATGCACGAAGTACCAAAATTTCAATATACCGAAGTCCAATTTTTTCACAATGTAATATATTTGTCCAAAATTCATCAAGAAATATAAAAGAGCGGTGACATGGACATGGCACTAAGTGTTGTCACCTGGATACATGTGGCATGTGCGTGTTTGAATGTGTTGTATCAAAAACTTTATTAAACCTTTTCTTTTTCCTCACCATTTGAATTGTTTCAATGTACAGCTCAACCAACCACATGTCTTGCATGTGTACCCAGATGGTAGCACTTGGTGCCATGTGTGCCCATGTCACCACCTAGTGGCAACAGTTGATTTCATTTTTGTCCATGTCATCACACGTTGCACTTTTTAACGGATTTTAGACATGTACGACAGTGAAAAAGAAAACTTGTAACCCTGAGTATGACATTGAAAAAAAGAGAGTTTATTCTGTGTATGTATTTGTACCATAGTACCAGACATATTTTAGGTATCTTTGTCCATCACAATATACATTTCCATATGAGCGAAAGCACATACAAGGGATTAACAATTATAGCTTATCGTGGGCATATTTTTCGCTTCTAAACTAAACACAAAGCAAATGCACATCAATTTGCCAATGTCAAACAATTAAAAGCTGTTGTAATTGATTGATTATATTTTATTGATAATTCCTTGGCTATTTATAGCCTTACAACCTCCTCATTACATTAACTCTCTATAGGAATATCCTATGGCATATTCCAACATAAAATACTAATAGGATATTCCAACACATATTCCAACATACAAAAATACCAATAGGATATTCCAACACTCCCCCTCAAGATGGACGAAAGAAATTCACTAAGCCCATCTTGTCACATCCTCTCATCATGCTGACAGAGCTAAGCCCCTTGGTCAGTCCGTTTGCTACATGATCTTTGGTTGGAACATAGCCCAGCTCTAGTAGTCCACTGTCCAGCTTTTCTTTGATGAAAAATCTGTCAATCTCGATATGCTTGGTCCTGTCATGTTGTACTGGATTGTTGGCAATATTAATAGCTGACTGGTTGTCACACCATAGCTTCATCTTGGCTCCTTGGTCCAGCTTCAGCTCCATCAACATATTCTTTAACCACAATAGCTCTGTGACTCCCAAAGCCATAGCTCTATACTCTGCCTCAGCTATTGATCTGGCCACCACTGACTGCTTCTTACTCCTCCAAGAGACCAAGTTGCCTCCTAAATATGCAGTATCCCGAGGTGGATCTCCTGTCGTTAGCACAGCTAGCCCAGTCAGAATCACAATAACCTTCGATGCTCACATGATTATTCCTTCTGAAAATCAGTCCCTTCTCGGGCCTCCCTTCAAGTACCTCAGAATCTGGTACACTGCGTCCATATGACCCTTCCGGAAGTCATGCATGTAGCGGCTCACTACGCTGACCGCAAAGCTGATATCAGGTCGGATGTGGCTCAAGTAGATCAACTTGTCCACCAATCTCTCATATCTATCCCAGTCAACTGGTTCTCCGGCTTCGGCATCCAGCTTGAACTTCTAGTCTATCGGTGTCGTAGCTGGTTTGCATCCCATCATCCCTGTTTTCGTAAGCAGGTCTAGTGCGTACTTCCTCTGAGAAAGAACAATTTCCTCTGTATCTCGAGCAATCTCAATCCCAAGGAAGTATCGAAGAGGGCCAATATCCTTCACCTCGAACTCGTTGCCAAGCTTCCCCTTGAGTTGGACGATCTCCTGCTCATCATCGCCTGTGATAATCATATCATCCACATACACCGCACGCACGGTGATGTGGCCTCCACTTCGTCTGAAGAACACAGTATGATCAGCATTGATCTGCTGATATCCCATCTCTATCATTGCTCTCCTGAACCTGTCAAACCACGCTCGAGGAGACTGCTTCAGTCATAGAGGGACTTCTTCAGTCTGCAGACCTTGTCTTCTGTCTGAATGGTACCGAATTCTGGTGGTATCTCCATGTACACCTCCACTAGATCCCTATGAAGAAATGTATTCTTCACATCCAGTTGGTGTAGCTTCCATCCTCCATTGGCCGCCAGAGAGATCAAGGTCCTAACAGTACTCATCTTCGCCACTGGTGCAAATGTCTCGTCATAGTCGATGTCGTACGTCTGACTGTATCCTTTTGCCACCAGTCGAGCTTTGTAGCGCTCAACCTGTCCATATGGGTTCTGCTTCACAGTAAAAACCCACTTGCATCCGACTGCTCTCTTCCCTTCTGGCAGTCTCACCAGCCCCCAAGTTCGGTTCTTCTCCAGAGCTCCCAACTCCTCGTGCATCGCTGCTTTTCACTTTGGATCGTCTTGGCTACCTGTCAATTGTTAGGTATAGTAACACTATCCAATGATGCAATAAAAGCTCCATGAGAAGAAAAGATATGATCATATGAGACAAATTTAGAAGGTCCCAACCATATCTATCAGAAGGTTTTTTCGCATTGCTGCGAGTGGATCTCCATACTGATGATGGTTGGGGAGGAGGAGAAAGAAGGATATCACCTGAAGGGGAAGGTGGTGGTGTAGGTGTCTCAGGAGTCAAGACGGGCGCAGGCAAGGGACTTAGCACTGGCACTGTAGGAATTGGTCCTGCAAGTTGCTTCTCTCGCCTACTGTAGGTAAGTATCTCCCCCTGAGTTGTGGGCCTAACACCTCTTATTTCCTGCCCCCGTCCCTTTTCACCTTCCTGTACCCTATTTGTTTCTCCAAGCCATACTCCGAGATCAGTCAAAATGTTTCCCAACAACTCCCCTCTCGCCTCATACTTGCAGTATCAGTTGAGATATTTAGGTTTCCCTCCTGACTGTAGTATGGCTCATGTTCCCTGAAGTGAACATCCATACTTACAATTTTTTTCCACTGGACTCCAGCATACGTAACCCTTCTGAGTTCCCGAGTAGCCCACAAAGATACACTTGATTGCTCGAGGATCAAGCTTGCCTACCGACGGTCTGTTGTCCTTCGCGAAGCATACGCAGCCAAACACCTTTAGTGGGAGCATCCTCCTATTATTTTCCTGCAGCATCTCGCATGGAGACCTCCATCCCAACACCTTCGAATGCATCCTGTTGATCAGTTGAGCTGCTGTCAACACTGCATATCCCCATAGACTCTGTGGGACATTCATGTCTATCATCGTACTTCTCGCCACTTCCAGGAGGTGTTGTTCTTTCTTTCCGCTACTCCGTTCTGTGCTGGTGTATATGCACAGGTGATCTGATGTCGTATCCCTCGGACGGACAAGTATTCCGCAAGTATCTTGTTGGTGTACTCCGTTCCATTGTCAGACCTCAGTACCTTCACCACTGCCATGTACCGAGTCTGGACATGTTTGTCCCGAAAACAGGAGAGGACCCCACTCTTATTTTTCATCAAATACAACCAAGTAGTATGAGAAAAATAATCTATGAAGGCAACAAAATATTTGTAATCATTCATAGGAGTGTACAAGACCCCCAGACATCAGAGTGTACCACATCAAAAACAGAAGAGCTCCTATGACCGCTACTCACATATGAACTTCTAGTAAGTTTACCTAAATCACAAGCATCACAAACTAGTTTCTCTTTATTAACTTCTTCATAAATTGCAGGGTATTTGCTTAAAATACCAAATGAAGGGTGTCCCAACCTCCTGTGGTGGAGTCGCAATGTATCTTTTGCACTCATCTTCTTCAGTCCTTCCATCCTTGCCTTTTCTACCATAGATACTAATACTGAATCCAGCCCTTCTCGATCCAGGTACCACAGTCCATCATGCTAAGTGCCAGTCCCATGTTGTCACGTTCCGATTCCACAGAATCGATAGTCGTCCCCCGGACGTGATGCCGTGTGAACCTAAATTGCGCTCGCACAAGGCATAGTCATAAGGTTATCCGAAACACAACAACAAAAGAATGCGCAGAGTAAAATTGAACACACATTATAAAGAAGGAAACTTAAGCTTTAGTGATAATGAATCATTTTACAGACTCGATACAAGGGCGCCGCCGCGAACTTTTTACAAACTGACTCCATTACAAAATGATCGTCGATGAGATAGCCATTTCATACATTTCATCCCTTGATTACAACCAGCATTACAAAACCACATGGGATGACGGAAAGTCGCTCCATCTGTCTTCTGGCCTTCAACAGCGGAGTCTTCAAAAGAGAATGGATCCAAGCTTCGACCGCACGGACGAAGCTTCAAAACACACGAGCGTTGCCTCCCTTCACGCGGCACGCTCCTCCCGATTTATCGTACCTGTAGAGAGAGCGAGGATCAGTACAATCAACATGTACTGGCGAGTGAGTAATTAATTTCCAGGCTCTCATTTGGTTGAAGAATTTAGATAAAATCATATGACTTGCTTTTAGTGATCTTTCTAGCCATCCTAGACATTTTCATACAACGCATTTTGACGAAACGTAAACCAAGCAAGTTACACCAGAATTTTCCTCGGCAGAGCGCGCCGTGCGACATAAAACTTACCATCACCTTCCCTGTTAGTTGATAACAATTTATATCAAGTGTTTGATGTGGAGGTCATTGGCATTAACTAGCCATCCTGGACATAGCCTGGTAAACGGGACCCTTGCAACGCAAGTAGCGAGCTCCGATGCAAGTCCCCGTATTACCGATTGTCTATTACCCAGCTCGGCTATAACATGTTTCTTCCTAGGCCGAGTCGGTCCCGTGGCCCCGGGTTGCCGCTCGAAGAAACCATCGCCCTTGTCGACAAGTTGTCCATGACCGTGGTAGGTTAACAAGGTATATTTTAGGGTACCGTTGGGGCTTGTTATGCAATCGATTCATTTACTTGGTTGTTTGCAGGCCTAAAATAATTCTATCTCCTTTCTACTCAACTCACTTTTTTCTTCTAGCACATAGGACTTGTATTTTTCAAGCAATTCATTCAAATTCGATATCATTACTGACTTCTCATTTTGAAATAGAGGGTCGAGACGAAGGAAGTCAGCCACTCACCTTGAGTTTTTGCTTGAGGCGAAAGACTGGTTGGCCGCGCTAGACGTTGCCTACGCGATTACCTGAAATCGCACAAGCAACCGATTAGAACACTGTATTAGGCAAGAAGTTCGATAGGAAATGCGAGTTCGAAATGTAAGCCATGAAAACCATCGAAAACATTCACGAAAACGCATTCAGAAAACCAAAGCCAAAACCAACGCAAGCGGCGTGAAAAAACAGAGCAACGGGAGGTCTCTCCCGACTCAGCCGCAGAGTCAATCCTCGAGGCGCTACCCGCTGAGTATGGGACTTGGTTCCGAAGAAGCCATTCCATAACGTGGAATGGATCTTAATTCAACCGTTCCCGTTCGATCGATTCGATCGATCCTGACCTATCGGTCCCGACCGAGTCGATAGCAACAGTGTTCCTTTCTCGCACACCCCATGGACGGAGAACGGGGCACGATGTAGGGACGAGGCACTACACCATAACCAACAAAGAAAAAGTTTCGTCCTCGAAACTTAAGAACAGAACCTACTTCTATGAAAAAAATGAAGAAAACTTTTCCTTCATCTCTGACTCGAGTTCCCATGCCGACTCTTCCGCCGCATGGTTCCTCCAGAGTACGCGAACAAGAGGGATCACTCGACTTCGCAGCAGCTTATCCTTGCGTTCTAAGATTTGAACTGGCTTTTCAACGTAGGATAAGTCGGACTTTAGCTCCAGCTGGCCAAAATCCACCACGTGGCTAGGGTCGTGCACGTACTTCCGCAGCTGAGAGACATGGAAGACATTGTGCACACCTTCGAGCGCCGGCGGTAGGACAATTTTATAGGCCACTGGGGCGACCCGCTCGAGTATTTCGAACGGCCCAACGAATCTCGGACTCAGCTTTCCCTTCGCGCCGAAACCGAGTAACTCCTCGCATGGGCGACACCTTCAGGAACACGTGATCGCCCACCTGGAACTCAAGCGGTCTTCGATGGATGTCGGCGTAGCTCTTTTGCCGACTCTGTGCAATCTTCAGTCTTTCCCAAATTAGCTTGACCTTTACCGCAGTCTGTTCCACCAGCTTCGGGCCGAGTATCTGCCGTTTCCCGACTTCATCCCAGCAAATGGGCGATCTGCACTTTCGGCCGTACAAAGCTTCATACGGCGCCATTTGGATGCTGGACTGGTAGCTATTGTTGTATGCAAATTCTGCCAGCGGTAGGTGGACGTCCCAGCTTGATTTGAAGTCAAATGTGCAGAGTCGTAGCATGTCTTCGAGAATCTGATTAACGCGCTCCGTTTGGCCGTCGGTCTGAGGATGGTAAGCTGAGCTGAACTACAACTTAGTACCCAGCGCCGACTGAAGGCTACTCCAGAATTGCGACATGAACCGTGAATCTCGATCAGAGACGATGGATACTGGAACTCCGTGCAAGCCGTACTATCTCGTCAAGATAAATCTGCGCCAGGCGATCAACGCTCCAAGTAACTTTGATGGCAATAAAGTGCGCTGACTTGGTTAATCGATCGACGATGACCCAGATGGCGTCGTTCCCCCGTGGTGTCTTCGGCAGGCCAACAATAAAGTCCATAGTGACGTGATCCCATTTCCACTCTGGAATAGCAAGGTTCTGCATCTCCCCGTCCGGTCGCTGATGCTCAGCTTTCACCTGTTGACAGGCCATGCATTGCGACACGAAGAGCGCCACATCTCTCTTCATCCCGTGCCACCATAAGGTCGTTCGGAGGTCCTTATACATCTTGGTACTGCCTGGATACAAGGTATATTTCGCATAATGCGCCTCCGACATTATCTTCTTTCGTAGTTCTAAATCATCCGGAACACATAGTCGGCCATTCAATCTCAGCACGCCGGTCTTATCTTTCGCAAAGTCGGTCGCACTACCTGTTGAAATTCGCTCGCGCATTTTCTTCATGTACGGATCATCCTTCTGAGCGGTCATGATCTTTTCCAGCAAACTCGGCTGTAACTGCAGCTGCGCCAACCGTACATCCCTGAATCGAACCCGGAGGTCGATACCCATTTCTTCTTAGATCTTGTAGTAGTCTGCGGTTGATGGATAGCGAGGCAAGATATTTTCGACTCAGAGCGTCCGCCACAACATTTTCCTTGTCCGGAGTGTAGTCGATCGTCAAGTCATAGTCTTTGATCAGTTCGAGCCAACGCCTCTGTCGCAAGTTCAATTCCTTCTGGGTGAAGAGATACTTGAGGCTCTTGTGGTCGGTATAGATCGCGCACGCCACGCCATATAGATAGTGACGCCACAATTTCAACGCGAACACAATCGCCGCTAACTCCAAGTCGTGCGTAGGATAGTCCTTCTCGTGCGGCTTCAACTGTCTGGAGGCGAAGGATATCACCTTGTTTCGCTGCATGAGCACACATCCCAACCCCTGGCCTGAAGCATTGCTGAATATCTGAAAACCCTCTGGTCCATCCGGAAGTGCGAATATAGGGGCCGAAATTAGTCGCTATTTTAGCTCCTGGAAGGAAGCTTCACAGTCATCCGACCACTCATACACGACTCCCTTTTGAGTGAGGCGAGTCAATGGCGATGCAATCTTCGCGAAGTCTTTCACGAAGCGTCGATAGTATCCCGCTAAACCAAGAAAGCTTCGAATCTCACTAGTAGACGCAGGCCGCTTCCAATCAGCAACAGCTTCCACTTTCTTCGGATCGACTACAATGCCTTCGGACGAAATGATGTGACCAATAAAGGATACGCTGCTTAGCCAAAATTCGCACTTACTCTGCTTTGCATACAACTCATTCTCTCGAAGTGTCTGGAGCACGGCCCGTAGATGTTCTGCATGCTGCGCCCTGTCCTTCGAGTAGACGAGAATATCGTCAATAAAGACTACCACAAATTTATCAAGAAAGGGTCGAATTACCCGATTCATCAGATCCATGAAGGCGGCAGGGACGTTCGTCAGGCCGAATGGCATCACCAGGAACTCGTAGTGGCCGTACTGAGTGCGAAAGGCTGACTTTTGCACGTCGTCTGACTTGATCTTGAGTTGATGATAGCCCGAGCGGAGATCAATCTTCGAAAATACCGAGGCGCCTTGCAGCTGATCGAATAAGTCGTCTATGCGGGGCAATGGGTACTTGTTCCGGATGGTGGCCTTGTTCAGCTCTCGGTAATCGACGCACAGACGCATGGACCCATCCTTTTTCTTCACGAACAACATGGGCGCTCCCCACGGTGAAACACTAGGCCGAATAAATCCTCTGTCGAGTAACTCTTGTAATTGGACCTTGAGTTCCTTCAGCTCGGCGGGGGCCATTCTGTACGGAGCCTTGGAAATCGGTCGAGTATCGGGGTATGTATCGATGCTGAACTCGATTTCTCGGTCGGGGGGGCATGCCGGGTAGCTCGTCCGGGAACACATCGGAGAATTCTGCCACAACGTCGGTCTGACTCGCGTTTGCACCATCCTATTGCATGTCTCGGACGGACGCCAAATAGCCTTCGCACCCAGAATGCAGCATCCTCCGAGCGGAAATTGCCGAGATAAGCATGCAGGTCGACGACGCCTCACCATACGAAAAGCAGAATTCAGGCACTCCTGGTATGCGGAAGGTGACCGTCTTTCCGGCGCAGTCTATGGTTGCGTTGCACGGCCCGAGCCAATCCATTCCCAGAATGATGTCAAAGTCCTTCATGTCTAGAACTATCACGTCAAGACCGATCTTTTGACCGCCGATACAGATAATCCCGTCGACGCAGGCTAAGTTTGTGAGTATTGGTGTGCCCGAAGGTGTACTTACGCTAAGGTTGAGATCTAATGATATTACAGGAAATTTGTGCTCGGCGGCAAAGTCCGCCGATATAAAACTATGCAAAGCGCCTGAATCAAATAGTACACAAGCAGGCACATTATTGAAATTTAGTATACCTGTCACGACCGTATCTGATGCAATCACTTCATCTCGAGTCATGGCGTAGACGCGGCCCTGGGCATTGGGGCGACGGTCTTGGCCATTTTGCGGTGCGGGTTGATGGGCTCGAGGTGCTGGACCTTGATTCCCTGGACGGTGCTGTTGGGGCGCCATTGGACGGTGTTGTTGGGGCGTCGTTGGGTTCGGCCTTCTGGTTGGACAATCAGCACGAACGTGGCCCTTCTTGCCACAGTTCCAGCATCCACCCTCTGGTATCTGGCAGTCGTCGATAGTGTGACCGACATGGTGACATCGGTTGCAGTAAGGCCGTGGATCACGCCCTTGATATCCGCCTTGGTGCCCGTTGTTTGGACGCTTCGTCACAGTGTTACCTCCCGTGTGGCTAGGACATTTGTGATTGTAGGTATGCACAGCGCCGACAGCACCTGGAGGGTATTTGCGTTCAAGGCGGAGGGCGTGGTTGAGAGACTCCCCCATCGTTTTGTATTGCGGAACAGACACATGGGCGTAAATGAATGGTCGTAGACCCACTTCGAATCGTCGAGCACGACTCGCCAGGGAGGGCAGAAATTTTCCAGCAAATTTGGCTAACTTATTGAACTCTGCTGCATACTGTCGCACCGTCATATTCCCTTGCCTTAGCTGCATAAATTTATTTTCCTTCTCTTGTCGAACAGCTTCAGGGAGGTACTCGATCTCGAACGCCTCCCGGAAGGTGGCCCAAGAAATTGCAGCTGTCTCGTTGTCGCGTCTGATCGTTCGCTTTTGCACGGCCCACCAGTCGTACGCGTTCAATCGGAGTAGAAGTTGAGCGCATGCGACTTTCTTGGACTCTTCGACACCCAGAAGCTCGAATTTATCTTCCAACTCCTCCAACCAGTCGATCGCCACGGAGGGATCTTCTGTGCCGTTGAAGGAAGTGCGGCAGCTTTTCGTGAATTTTGACACGTCGAAGTTGGAATTTCTTGGTGCTGCAGGTGTAGGCTCGGGTACCTCCGGTTCGACTTCACTTTGTCTGGCCGCAGGCTCGGTTACGGCATGGGTTGTCGCGGAGTTGTTGTTGTTAGCCACAACTGTCTGAACAATCTGCTGAAGAGTATCAAGCTGCTTCTGCTGCAACTTGAATTGTGCATCGAATCGGGCGTCGAACTGAGTCTGGCGTGCCTCCGTCTGCCGTCGATATTGCTTATTCAGACGTTGATTCTCCTGAGCTTGTTGTTGCGCTTCCAGTATACGCAACATCCTTTCCATGGCGTCGTTAGAGGGTCCGGGCCTCGAGCTACTCGAAGCACTTTTTTCGTTCGCCGCCACGTTCACCGCCGCACCTTCTGGGATTTTGAAGGCAAAATACATTAGTCAAAAACTTATTACGGACTCACTCGTATGGAACGACATATCTCATCGACACGAGACCAACGATTTTGAGACTGAAAACTCGACACTAGAGGCCAAGGACGTAAAGCCGTGCTCTGATACCATTATGTCACGCCCCGATTCCGTAGAATCGATAGTCGTCCCCTGGGAGTGATGCCGTGTGAACCTAAATTGCGCTCGCACAAGGCATAGTCATAAGGTTATCCGAAACACAACAACAAGAGAATGCGCAGAGTAAAATTGAACACACATTATAAAGAAGGAAACTTAAGCTTTATTGATAATGAACATCATTTTACAGACTCGATATAAGGGCGCCGCGCGGACTTTTTTACAAACTGACTCCATTACAAAATGATCGTCGATGAGATAGCCATTTCATACATTTCATCCCTTGATTACAACCAGCATTACAAAACCACCTGGGATGACGGAAAGTCGCTCCATCTGTCTTCTGGCCTTCAACACCGGAGTCTTCAAAAGAGAATGGATCCAAGCTTCGACCGCACGGACGGAGCTTCAAAACACACGAGCGTTGCCTCCCTTCACGCGGCACGCTCCTCCCGATTTATCGTACCTGTAGAGAGAGCGAGAATCAGTACAATCAACATGTACTGGCGAGTGACTAATTAATTTCCAGACTCTCATTTGGTTGAAGAATTTAGATAAAATCATATGACTTGCTTTTAGTGATCTTTCTAGCCATCCTAGACATTTTCATACAACGCATTTTGACGAAACGTAAACCAAGAAAGTTACACCAGAATTTTCCTCGGCAGAGCGCGCCGTGCGACATAAAACTTACCATCACCTTCCCTGTTAGTTGATAACAATTTATATCAAGTGTTTGATGTGGAGGTCACTGGCATTAACTAGCCATCCTGGACATAGCCTGGTAAACGGGACCCTTGCAACGCAAGTAGCGAGCTCCGATGCAAGTTTCCGTATTACCGATTGCCTATTACCCAGCTCGGCTATAACCTGTTTCTTCCTAGGCCGAGTCGGTCCCGTGGCCCCGGATTGTCGCTCGAAGAAACCATCGCCCTTGTCGACAAGTTGTCCATGACCATGGTAGGTTAACAAGGTATATTTTAGGGTACGTTGGGGCTTGTTATGCAATCGATTCATTTACTTGGTTGTTTTGCAGGCCTAAAATAATTCTATCTCCTTTCTACTCAACTCATCTTTTTCTCTTCTAGCACATAGGACTTGTATTCTTCAAGCAATTCATTCAAATTCGATATCATTACCCGAGTTCTCATTTTGAAATAGAGGGTCGAGACGAAGGAGGTCAGCCACTCACCTTGAGTTTTTGCTTGAGGCGAGAGACTGGTTGGCCGCGCTAGACGTCGCCTACGCGATTACCTGAAATCGCACAAGCAACCGATTAGAACACTGTATTAGGCAAGAAGTTCGATAGGAAATGCGAGTTCGAAATGTAAGCCATGAAAACCATCGAAAACATTCACGAAAACGCATTCAGAAAACCAAAGCCAAAACCAACGCAAGCGGTGTGAAAAAACAGAGCAATGGGAGGTCTCTCCCGACTCAGCCGCAGAGTCAATCCTCGAGGCGCTACCCGCTGAATATGAGACTTGGTTCCGAAGAAGCCATTCCATAACGTGGAATGGATCTTAATTCAACCGTTCCCATTCGATCGATCCCGACCTATCGGTCCCGACCGAGTCGATAGCGAAAGTGTTCCTTTCTCGCGCACCCCGTGGACGGAGAACGGGGCACGATGTAGGGACGGGACACTACACATGTCTTCGTCCCGTCTTTTTCTCCTGAAAGATCACCTTGAGAATATCAAAGGAAACAATACATTTTAGTTGAAGGATGATGGAACTAATGGACAAAAGACAGACTGGAAAAGAAATAGCATGCAAAACATTGGATAATTTTACCGAATCCGTACAATTTACAGTACCCTTACCGACCACTGGCTGGAATGTCCCATCAGCTGTTTGAATGTTGTCTGTCGATGGTAGGTGAGTGTAGCAGGAGAACTCACTAGCCTTTCCCGTCACGTGTCGAGATGCTCCCGAGTCAATTATCCAGTCTGACGGTCGAGGGGAATACATAGATGCAAGAGCAAGTGGATCGTTAGTACTTTCAGATGGATGGACATACATGGCGGAGAATGAGGTAGAAGCCTCCTCACTTCCCTCGTTTGACGCTATCTGCCTCCTCCTGAGTACTTCCAACATGTCGTGCAGTGCCTGATCCTCCTTAATATAGGTACCGTCAGCTGTCTCCTCGCCTTCTGCTACCAGCAGGTTCGCCCGACAACCTCTTTGACTGTCCCGTCGACCCCTACAACTACGGTCACATCCTCCAAACTGTCCACGTCTACCGACTGAATCTCCCTTGGGTGGTTTGGTGCAAACATACCTCAGATGACCCACCTCCCTGCAGTTGTAGCAGTGTCGGAGCTCTCCCTTAGGTTCTGACCGTGCTCTTCATCCTGTCGAGCCCTCATTCGGCTGTCTTCTCTGCGAGGGTTCTCCTTTCCCGTCGTGGCCAACTCAGGTAGGTAGTCGGTCCATCAAGCTTCAGGTCGATGGAGGGTAGCTCCAACTTCGACGACGTTCGTATTGTGCTCTCACCAGCCGACATCTTCATCAACTTCATCAACGTCGCAACCTCTGCAGGATCCAGCTTCTTGATGATCTCCTTCATCGATGCTTCTCCTCTCCGATCACGTCACGTCCGCTCCACGACTCGCGCTCGTCCTCGTCGTCCGCTCCTAGATCAGAACACGTCTATTTTTATCAGATCTAGACATCGATGTCCTTTTTCGGAATGATCCGAACAACGACAACAAAGGTGCCGTTACGTGTGGTAGAAGGGGGCGGCGCGCACGTGGGAGGGACGGCCGGCGTGGTACCCACAGCGGGCAGCAACCGCAGCAGCAGCGGGCGCGGGAAGGGGGGCTGCTGTGCGCGGATTAGGGTTTGGTGGCGGAGTGAGGGAGAAGATGGGGAAGGTTAGGGTTTTGTGGCGGCTAGGGTTAGGGTTTGTGGAAAGGTGGCTCTGATACCATGTTGTAATTGACTGGTTATATTTTATTGAAAATCTCTTGGTTATTTATAGCCTTACAACCTCCTCATTACATTAACTCTCTATAGAAATATCCTATGGCATATTCCAACATACCAAATATAGTAATAGGATATTCCAACACATATTCCAACATACCAAAAATACCAATAGGATATTCCAACAAAAGCACTCATACAAAGGAAGTGAAAACATAGGTTACTTACAAAAATAATTAGGGAAATATAATCAAAATACACTGCTAAATCGGTTTAAAGTTTCTACCTTAATTACTGGTCCATAGACACGCTACAAAAGTACTAAATATTGATAGTAATAAAGGTCCCTCCATTCATTTTTCCTATAAGATTGGATCATGAACCAGGAAAGAATGATGGAAAGGAAAAATCTCCAACAATAAAAGATGGCTCAGTGTCCAAATTTGAGTGCACTAGTGCATACTCAGTGGGAGATGAGTCAAGGACAGATGGAAATAAGGGCCAAGAAAAAACATAGTTACACTAGTTCATAACACAAACCCATATAACCAAGGATGCCATGAGTAGGCTTGAAGTTGGAAATAAATACCGATGCATTGAGTAGTAATAAAAGTTTTAAGAACAAGCTTACCAAGAAAGGGGAAAAGATAGTATTTAGGGAAACATTGGGTGTGAAAGTAGAACTGCAAGTAATATGTTGGGGCACAACGGAAATAAACCCAAGAAATCAGAGATATCTCAGAAAAAATTCACAGCCACAAAGACAATAATTTACGTGGTTCGACCAAGATACCTACTTCCACAGACGAGGGTGATTTAGTTCCACTATGAAGAAGAAAATGAATTACAATAGCTCTCAACACTTCTCTCTTTGCACTCAAGAACTCTCTACCACAAAGATAAAAAAAAATCTCAAACTTTTGTGTTGAATATTCAACAATTTTAGCTCTCTTGTGTTGAACTTATTCAACAACTTTCATTGAGCATAATGAGATGTCTCAAGGAGAACCATTAGACCCCTTTATATAGCATGACATGTGGCCATATATGGAAATCCAATATTATGTAGGCTCACCATATATTAGAATTTTTTGAACATATTTCTTCATAATAGATAGATGAGAGCAGGAGATGTAATAGCATCACACAGGCTGGAAGCAGTGACAGAGCATGGATTTTATTTGAAGGGAGATAAATTATGATAACAAATACATAATTTCAGGAGAAAAGTGTTAAAGTTGACCTTAGTTTTTACAGGAAACTTTTAGCTAATATGTGTAAACCTAAAGTTAAAAGTGATAATAACGTGGAATTTTATAAATTTTAATACACTGTATGGTATCTTATCCCTATAATATCATCTTCTTCTGATGTATGTTTCTCCTTTAAAATTATATACAAATGAAGTAAACAGAGTTTGATTTCTCACAGTAATTTTAGACAAACACAGTGATTACAGAATGTAATTGTGATTTTGGAACCAAAGCAACAATGTGTTTCTAAAATCACCTACTTAAATTAAACCAAATTTTTTGTAGCAACCTCTTATAAATTAAAAATAAGATAAACTAAAACTGTAAGAAAAGCCTAAAATTATATATTTGATTCTATACTAAACATAAGATAGATTTAATATAAGAAATAATAATCAAGTAAATACTGTAGAGGTAAGTAGTTTGTTATGACTGATTTCATCTCCTCACTATGTAGACCTGTAAAAATGTATTCTAATATTAGACTGTCAAAAGAAGACATGAATATGAAGATTAAGTACACATATAGGATGAGAAATATGTGTATGCTTTGGCAAAACAGAGGAGAAGAAATTGAAGGAAAGCCATTGATAACAAGAGAATATAACCATTTTTATTATTTTTGTTATTTATCTTTCTTATTTTTTGAGTCCTTCATTGTTACAGACGTTAGGAGACTGGCTGAGTCATGGCCGACGAGCTCAAGGACATTCTTCTCCTCCCATACCCTCCCCTTCCTCTCTCCCTTCCCATCTCCAATATCAGCCGACCGACGCACGAAGAGGAGCTCCACCGAAGGCCATAGGATCTGTCTTCCCCGCCATAGTGCCATAGTGGTGTGGTGGTGGTGACCTTCACCCGTCTCATCTACTCCGACGTTTATGGTGGTGGATGTTCATACGTCGGTCGGAAAAGGCACGAGCATATCATCACCATCACCATCACCATCACCAAGCTATGTTAACGAGTCAGGATTGTGGCCATTGGACAACATTGGTGGGATCGTGTTCAAGAAAAAGGAGGGCTGAGGGAGAGTCGGGATCTAGAATGGGAGACGAGAGACTACGGTGGATTTCTGAATCATACCTTTTTCAGCTGCAGTTTCAGTTAAGAAAAATGTATACAAATGTGTCAGCTGGGATTCTATAATCGCAGTTATGATGTGTTAGGTCTCAATCAACTAACGAGTTACTTTGAAATCGCACTCATAAACCACTAACGACTAACACCATATTATAGAATCACATGGTGTGATTCTTAAATCCCAATTGACTAACCCCTCCTAATAGGATTCACGGATACACCAATACAGTCTTAATAAACCAACAACAAAAGTCATGATGCAGGTGCTTGTCATTCTCTAGAGAAAGAATAATCATACGCGTAGACGCTACTACCAATAACATTAATGAGAAAAAGATCAGTCTCTGACTGTCCCCAGCCTGGGATTTGAATCGTGGATTCCTCTCTTGTTCCAAAGTCCTCAACCACTTGGTTGCCTAACCGTTAGCCCTACTATTGATAATTGGAAAAAGTTTCTTGTAAGTGTACAATATCAAACAATCTAAGATGAATAGTATTTAGTTTCTTCTTGTGTAAGGCAATGAAGAAAACCTCCTTATACTCTGCTTCAGGCCGAACATCCAGTATCACAAAGTTGTTTTCCTTCTGGAGGCGTAAAGCTTCCTTCACATCTACACTTCGTACCTGCAGACGAATTAAAATGCAACACTTACAAAAGTTTGTACGAAATGGTTATGATTAAACTAATATACCAATTAACAAAGCATGCTTAAACAAGAAAGAAAACAAAGCATGTCATGTGGATTCCAGTGGCACATATATGTAATTAAAAAGTAAATAGAGAATTAAAAGTATGTCATTCAAACTCTTCTATAAGCAGTAAGAAAGCTGAGTTATAACCCATAGGAACTCAAGCAAATTTCCATAACAAGATCGATGGTCGTCTACTCACCTGGAAAAGTTCCCAAGACCATCAACCATTAGAAACGAACTTAGACTTTCCAAAGAGTTGCTTCATTTGTGGTCACAATTCCATACTAGTCTATTAACTTCTAGTAAAATTTTGCACTATGGTGAGACGTCTTCCACCAAGGAAGCATTCTCTTTCAGAAAAGAAACTGTACGATGCTTACCTTTCCAAAAATTCTGGTAAGTACTACAACAACAACAACAACAACAAGAATCCTTTATCCTCTTTGGGGCCATCTTCAATGCAACAAAGCAAATGTTGTTTTCCGAGTCAATTGTCCTCGTGGAACATGTCCTGTTAATGTGCCTAAAAGCATATGTCATACTTCTTTTGTTGGCTCAATCTATAGTTCTTTGTGTTGCATGTCCCTACCACTACACTAAAACCCTAGAGTAGTATGCTATTGCAATAAACCCCCGCAAGTCCGATACCAAATTTAATGTTTTAAGAACTGGATTTGAGGCAGTTGTATAACTTCTTCAGATTCATCTAATGGCACACAAGACAAGAACCTGGGTGGCTCCGAACGATGTTGTTCTACTGTACCACATATCTATAATTACGATGTGGGGTTATCCTCAATTGAAAAGGTTTTAGAGAGAGAAGAGATATCTTATTGACTTAGAAATCATACGAATGAGTTCCTAGGAATTAATGTGGTGGAATTTAAAGAAAAATAAGTACCTAGTAGTTATATTAAGACTATTAATATATGTATGTAAAGTACGACGTCCATGCTAACTATTGGAGGAGACACGAAACATTTCATATCATTATTGGCTTACATCAAGGATCAACGTTAAGTCCGTACCTTTTTGCGGTAACTATGGACGAAACTAGTAGGCATATGCCTGAGACTCCTTGATGTACGATGTTTGTTGATGATATCGTGTTGGTTGATGAAAATGTAAGTATGGCAAGAAACTTTGGAATCTAAGAAATTTAAAATTAGTAGAATGAAAACAACATATGTAAGATGTAATTCCAACCATAAGTCAATGAAAAATGAGGGGAGAGTCCATATAGATGGACATGAGATACGTAAGAGTGATGGTTTTCGATATTTATGATCAATCATGGCGTAGAGATTGAGAAGAATGTCGTGCAGAGAATTAAAACGAAGAGGGCTCCTTGAGTATTTTGTAACCGCAAGATACCTCTGAAATTGAAGAAATTTTACATGATAGATTGGTATAACACCAGCCGTGTTTTATGGATCAGAGTGTTAGGTAATTAAGAAACAACATGCCCATAAGTTATGCAGCCGAAATGAGAATGCTGACACGGATGACGTAGCAATACATAAATGGATAGGATAAGAAATGAGTGTATCCATGAAAAGTTAGAGGTGGCGTTAATTGAGAACAAGATGGAAGAAAAAAATGTCTTAGGTAGGTGGTTAGAACATGAGTGACAATATAGTGGGTAGTACATACTAGGATTAGAGGAAGAAGGCCCAGACGAACATAGTTTGAAGTTTTAAAGAAGTATATGTATTTTTTGTTAGATTCTCCACTAATGAGCACTAATATACCCTCTTCTGAAGGAGAAGCTCGCGCTTGGTCTTCCAGTCCTCTTCAGCTGCAACAACACATCGCACCATTATTATAAAGAGATGAAAGAAAGAAAAAAAAAAGAATAGTAGAAGAAGAAGTGCGTAAGTGTGAGCATTGCTTCTTTAATTGCGGAATATGAGGGTTGAACGTACCGGGGGACTTGGCTGGCTTGGTAGCAGCACACGTCAGCTGCAGGGTCCGTGCGGCGGCAGAGCGCGGAAAGGAGCGGGGCCGGAGTGCTGCTGCAGGCGAGGGAGGAATGGGTGTGGGGTCTGAGGAGAAGGCGGGGGAGGAAGAGAGGAGGCTGGGATTTATGAAGGAAGTAGCAGCAAGCATTTTGGGATGTGGAGTGGAGGAGGAGAATGTTGGTGGTGGTGGTAACTTGTGGGTTGTAGCTTGTGATCATTGTTGGTGGTGGTGAACTGATGGATAATTAATGGGTGGAGATTTTGAGGAATATGGTGGGTCCCAGGGGCAAATCCCAACTGGTGGTGGAGGTTGAAGATATAAATTTCCTTCATTCATCAACAAGAATCCAAAGAAGATGAGTATATATTTATTTATTTTGGAACCAGGTAAAAAAAATTTGAAATTGTTCCCACTGGATTTCGAACTCCTGACCACTCGGACAGCATGCATCTCTCTTAACCACTAGGCTAGAGGTCATCTGCAATATGTATATATCATCTGCAATATATATATATATATATATATATATATATAATATATAATATATAATATATATATATATACAGAAAGCTTCTCTTACGGGACAAACTTACGGGATGAGAAAACACGTACGGTTCTCTTCTTTATTTCTCTCACTTAAAAAAAAAAAGTTAGATCTCTCCTTTAAAAAACGAACCTATTTCTATCTTAAAAATAAATCTATTTATTTTTAAAGGCTTAATTGCACTTTGCTACCCTCAACTATTCCGCCTTTTCAACTTGATACCATAAACTTTTTTCGTAACAAATTGGTACCTCAACTATTATTTTTTCAACTTGATACCTAATTTTTCAAAAATGTCGAAAATGCCCTTCCCTCTTCCTTCCCTCCACCCCCTTCCCCACTCCGGCCGCCCCCCCTGCTCACTCCGGCCGCCCCCCCTGCTAGCTCCGCCCCCCCCCCCCGCCCCACCCCCCCCTGCTACCTTCGGCCACCCCCTGCCCCGCCTCCCGCCCCGCCCTCCCTCCCCAGCCCCCCTCCCCCGTGCTGCCGCGGCCTAGGGGAGAGGCGGGGCGGCGGGCCCGGAGTGAGCAGGAGGGGGTGGGGGGCGGGGGGGGGGGGAGCTAGCAGGGGGGGGGGGCCGGAGTGAGCAGGGGGCGGCCGAAGCGTGCAGGAGGGGAGGGTTAGGGGTAGGGGTAGGGGCATTTTAGTCCAAAATAATATCTGGGTACCAAATTGTTACAAAAATAGTTTAGGGTACAAAGTTGAAAAATGGTAATAGTTGAGGGTAGCAAAGTGCAATTAAGCCTTTTTTAAATAGTGAGAAATTTATTTGTTTTAAAAATAGAGATAGAAAAGTTAATTTTATACTTTTTTTTAAATAGAGATGGATTGTTTAAAAATATTATCTCTAAACGTAAATCTTTTTAAAATGATATTTAAAAATACTTAATATTAATGTTAATTTTAATATTATTTCTCACGTTAATTTTTTGGTGTAACTTTATTGTTGATATTAATTTTAATTTTAACATTAACATTAAGTTTAATTTAACATTAATATTAACAACATTAACATTAACATTAACATTAACATTAACATTAACATTAAGAATAAGAATAAAATTAAAATTAAAATATAAATTAAAATTAAATTAAAATTTAGATTTAGATTTAGATTTAAATTTAAATTTATTTAAAAATAAAAATAGATTTAAATTTAAATTAAATTTAACATTAAAATTAACTTTAACATTAAATTTTAAATTAGCAACATTAATATTAAGATTAACATTAAAATTAATATTTTAAATATAATTTTTAAATGTCTAAGGATAGATTTTTTTTAAAATTATCTCTATTTTAAAAAATAAATGGAATAATTTATCTATCTATATTTTTAAAAATAAATAAATCTCTACGTGTTTAAAATATATTGATAGATAAGTCTTATTTTTGAAGATAGAGATATGTTTGTTTTTAAGAGTAGAGAGTAGAGATTTAAATTTCAAAGAGAAATAAGTTCAGAAGAAACTTATGTACATTTCAGCCAGATATTTTGAGTTTCTTTTCTCTCCTTAAGAAATTAGCCTATCCCGTAAACTATTCCCGTAAACTTATCCCGTATAAAAGGGGCTGTATATATATATTATAATATATATATATATATATATATTATATATATATATATATATATTATATATATATATAATATATATATATATTATATATATATATATATTGTGTCAGAAGTTAACTGTAATTTTATTTTATTTTATTTTATTTTATTTTCAGATTTTAGTGATGGAAAATGTTGTGTATTTGTTGTCAGAAGTTATAGCGCATCCTCTACCACTCTAAAAATACATTAATGTCGCTAAGTATGTTGGCGACATCAACTTTAATAGAAGATCCTGAACCGACACGGGTAGAATACAGCTTTACCAGTACACTCTTTAAGCAAAGAACATTATTCAAAGAATGGATAATGATTTGAATGGTCAGCAAGGTCTCAACTTTGGTAAGGGTCGGTGTTTACCATTCCAAGCACATTTATTAGATGAAACGAATTTCTTGAGCAACTTGATAATAGTCTTGTTGAAAGTTTCGGCTAATCCATTAGCTGCGGGGTTGTAAGCTGTACAAGCTATATTCTGGATCTAATTTTTTTCACAAAACCAATATAATTCATTACTCACAAATTGTGGACCATTGTCGTGGACAATCCTCCGAGATAATCCAAAACGATAAATAACATGATGTTTAATAAAACTGATCACATTAGAGGTCATTACTTCAATAAGCGGTATAGCTTCTGTCATGCGCTAGAACCAGAATACTGGAGAGCGAGGGACAGACACAGCCAGCTACGTATATAGAAGTGTAATCCACCTCGATATACGGTTACGGCTGTAGTGTCCCATCCCGCTCAATCAATCGGAGGAATCGAAATGCCGACGGCGTTCGGATTTAGCCTTGCAACGGCTGCTTGAAAACATCGCTCGGTCGAGGCGACCGCTCGCTCAGGTGGGATAGTTTCGGTGAACTGCCTTATCTTAGCCTTCACATAATAAATTGAAAGTTTTCAAATGCACAAGTAGACTTGATAATAAAAGAGACGAATCCACATAGCTAAGGGAATAATCCAAAGTCGAGTCGGATTGAGTTAGAATATGGAAAGGTCCAACGGTCGGCTTAGAGTTGGTGCACGGCGTGCTTTAAAAATGACACTCGGTCTTTCGTCCCGTGACTTGGGAGAAGAAAGTTGGTCTTTTATACAAAATCATGAATTAGCCTAAGTCTTAGGCGTTGCCCGCGTAAATGTTCGATAAAGCATGCGCATTTTCTCGATGCAAGGCTTGGCATAGCCGTGCTCGTCCCTCGAGTTAAGTTGTAGGCTCGATTAAGTTAGGCAAAGTTATGCCAGTCGACCTAAGTCATTCCAAGTGTTGTTCCGCTCTTTCTGCGATTGTCAAGTTAAATAGTCCCACGATCCCAAGGTCCGTCATATGAGGTATGACTTGGGCGATAGTGTTGCGTAGAACAAAGTTGGTTTAAGGCACGAGCCACAGTTGGTTCAGTGGAAGGTTAGCCACGATCTGTCGATACTTAAGGAACACGTTATGTTCAAGTTAAGTGGGAAGGCTGTCACGACCCGCACCCGCTTTTCGGACGTGAGCTCGTGAGCAAGCCAGCTACGTATCGAGCGGACTCTAGCCCGACTCGAGTACGTATAAGCTGTCCAGAGTAGGGTATCATGTCTAATCTAAACTATGTCTCAATCCACAAGAATCAAATAAAACAAGAATGAAACAATGGGTCATGGTTTGCAGCCCATTAGCATATTCCGATTAGACTTCAAGAATGATATAAGTCTATAAAATAAGCAGAATATAACATGGTACGGAATATAAAGCACGAGAAGATAATAAAGAAATATCATAAGCAAATACCTGTATCATACATCGCAATCCTCTACCATTCCGCTCTGCTAACTAACTCCATGCAGTCACTAAACCTGAAGAGATCATCAGGTCCTCAGAGGACTAGCAAGATACATAATATACAAGCCAACATATAACAGTACAAATATACAAAGAAGTAAGAAACAATTAAGGTTATCCAATGAGACAAATGAACTAAGACACAAGATCTAAACACAAGGATCCTAAGACACTGGCATGCCATACTAGAAATGGCTAATAGGTCAAGCTATAGACTGCAGTCAAGGCAAGTACTCACAATCTATAGTATCTCAATCGTAGTCAAGGCAAGTACTCACAACCAAGACGGTAGCCAATCCTAGTATAAAATTCTATAGACCGTAGTCAAGGTAAGTACTCACAATCTATAGAATGTCAAAGTCAAGTCCTACTCAAGTCATGTCAAGTCAAGTCAAGTCAAGTTATAATCAAGTCAAGGGAATCATGGTGTAGGACTAGACGACTCTATCAAGGAATACATATGAAACTAACACAGTATAACAGATAGAAATATAACAGAAGGGAACGAGAATGTGCAGGCAACTAGAAACATGTAAAGTAAAACTATAACAGGATGAGTGTACTAGACATGGAATAAAGCAATTACAAATGTAAGAAAAAGAACAACAGCGAAATAATGAACATGCATATAAATTGTATTATACAAGTTGGCAAGGTATACTTGCCTGGAGTTGTACGAAGAACCAACAATGTATCGCCAATCAACAAGTCAGAAAGTCCAAGTCATCCCAACTGTCTCCGAAAGCTGAAATAAATGTTACCAACGTTCTCAGAATAGTCAAATTAGCTAGGATTGCCTGTCCTTAAGTCTAATTCTGGACACAGGGGCAAACCGGTAATTTTAGGCAAAAACGGTATCCGCCGTTGGACTCGCTTTGCACCAAAAATTATGCTAGAGTCAATGGTCTCTAAAGTCGTCAAACTATATATCAACATGTATGATTTTTCGATACGAACCCAACCGTATGTCCAAAGTTGGATTTCGGCGGGCCGTGCACAAAATCACCCGTTGAGTCGGACCGTAGGGTCCGCAAACGGCGTTCCGATTCGACTGTCTCAGAATTGGACCAAACTTGGCATACAAGACCAGAAAAATGATACGGTCCTGTTGGCACAACTTTTGTCTCGATCTGATGAGCATGCATAAATTAATTGGAAAATTTGCAAAGTGACCGATACGGTGAATTTTGACGGATACGGATCAAATTTATCGTGCACACGCGACCAATTTGAATTCCGCCAAAGCTCACACGACCACGAAGTCGTATGCACCTTTCGATGCTTTCGGTTCGCAACCACGTCGCCCGGATTGGTGGGACGCACGTCGTATCGGAAGATTTTTCTATTTTCTAAAGTTTTAAAAAACAGGTTTTTCTCGATCTTCAAAGAAGTTTATCTTGATGTATAATGGATGAAATAAAAATCCGTAAATAGCGTTTTGATGCCCTACAGGTTGTCTTCAAATAGGTTTAACTAGATTTCGATGAATCGATCTAGATTGGAAGATATATGCCTTCCAAATGAGGTCCCAGGGCTTGAATTTTTGTCTCGTTTGAGACAGTTTTTGTTTATTCGGGTCGATTTTGCATGCGATTTTGGTTTGATTTGGTTCGAACTAATTACTAGGGTTTAAATACCTATATGTTGTCTGTGTGTTGGAACTTGTAGATTGAAAAGTAGTTGAGGGTGGGCGGAGAAAACTCACCCTGATTCCGCTCGTTTGCTACCGCTACTGCTGTGGCTGTGTTCTATTTTGGCTGCGTGCGGCTGAGTCCACGTAGCGCTCCGTCCTGTCAGGGCGGCGCGCATGGCGGTAGAGTGCGCGCAGGTGGTCTGGGGTGGCGACGTCGAGGGTTGGCATGATTTGGTTTAGGGTTTTCACTAGGTTTCTCTCTCTCGATCCTTCTCGTTTTCGTATATACGTATGTTCTGTTGTATAAAAGCTGGGTCAGGTTCATGTGGGGCAGCTCGGTTGGTTTTGCTCGGGCTGTGTTCTTCTGGTACACGCTTTGGGCTGAGCCTGTGGGCCCGAGCTCAGCTGAGCTTGGGCTGGGCTGAAAGGCTTATATATATTATAAATATTTTCTGTTATTCTTCTTTCTTTATATATATATATATATATATAATATATATATATATATATTATATATATAACACTATATATTACACATCTATATGTATATCTCTGTATATACGTATCAATAAATACCCAACAGTGACCCATCTCGCATACGCTGATGAAGTTTTGATTTTCACAGCAGGGGATGTCTCATCAATACGGGCTTTGCGTTCAATATTGACAAGGTACGAAGAGGCTTCGGGTCAGCTTATCAATGCTCATAAGTCGTCTATATGTTCATCAGTCCTTCCTACCTGATGGAAAGGCTGAGTTGCGTGAAATTACTGGATTCAGTTCATCAAATCCTCCATTGCTATCTGGGGTGCCCATTAATGTCGGGTAAGAAAAATATAGGAATGTTTGAAGACCTGATAGCAAAGATCAGGAACAGGATAGATGGTTGGCAACAGAGGCTACTACCATATGGGGGTAAGTTGGTATTGCTCAAATCAGTGTTAACATCCATACCCATGTATACTCTAGCAGCATGCAGTCCTCCTAAAGCAGTTATTTCTCAACTTGAAGTTATGTTCTCCAAATTCTTCTGGGGATCGAAGGAGGGGATCTATAAACACTCCTGGCTTAGCTGGTCAAAGATGGCCCGGCCTCAGGATGAAATGGGTTTAGGACTTCGCAGCTTGGAGGAGGTCCTCAACTCATTTTCCACTAAATTATGGTGGAAATTAAAGACGCAGGAAGGACTTTGGTCGACCTTTCTCAAGGTCAGATACTGTAAGTATACTGGACTGGATGATGTTCAAGCAAACTCTAATGCCTCTCTGATTTGGAAGAGGATTCTAAAAGGGAGAGATGTTTCTAATCATCTATTGTGTCATCCTTCGGATCCTCATTCATGGACATGGGCTCCATCTCGGTCAGGTGCGTTCTCTTTATCCTCAGCATGGCGGCATACTAGAATCCCATTCAGCCGAAATAGAAACTTTTCTCATATCTGGAACTCGTGTATTCCTATTAAGTGGTCTGTTTTGGGATGGAGGATACTGCATGACAGGCTTCCTACGGATGACAGTGTTCAAAACTCGGGTACCAACCTTTATAGGGATTAACTCAAAATTCTTAAAAGTCAAAATTAATAAATAACTAATTAAACTATTTATAGGATTAACTCGCAACTTGGCCTGGTTTTCCTAGTTAGGACACACCTATGGCTTGGCATTCCTCTACCATGGCTAAACACTAGTCAAAGCACGCTACTGCACTATCCGTGCCATGATTCTAGTCGTCTGGTACTTCAAAACTCAACCATGGCTAAAGTCTACTACCGTAATAATTGTCACTCCCCATTCCCGGAATACGTAAATTTTTGATTTTTCCTGTATATGGTATCTGACACCTGTATCTTTATTGTATTTATCCTGTATTTGTAACTGGCCATGGCATGGAACAGTATCTCATCGCGGATTAGTGTGCCACCCCTTATCCTTGTCTGGTTGTAGGCGTGGTTCACTGTTTCGATAATAAGATTTCTGAACCGTGTTGTGGTTAGGATTTATTTAATTAATTTAATTAGTTGTATCATGTAGCATTTAACATGTCATTGGTCATGTGGTTAAGAGCATGCTTAAGCTTAGGGTTTCTTTGAGTCAACCCAACTCCTATATATTCTCTTCCACACTCTCTCTCCTCATTCGCTCTTCATTTATTTCCTTAAGCAAACTTTTAGGCAAGTACATCTTGCATCAATGGAGAGATTATTGCATTTTCATTTCTTAATTTTCTTTGATATTATTTGTCTATATTGTTCTTCTCTTCATTCTCTACAAGTTTAGTTCTTGGAGTTTTTGATTTTAATGGCTAGTTTGGTGTAGATCTAAGTTTCTAAAACTAGGGTTCTATGGGTTTCCATGGTTTTGATCTATCAAACTTGGTTATTTTCGAAAACTAATGGTCCTATGTTGTAGGAAATTTGATTCTACACAATTTTGACCTTTGAAAAGTTAGTTTTCGACTTATTTGAGGAAGTTATGGCCAAAACAATATTTGGATATTTTCTATGTCATCAGTCCTGGTTTTGGCAGGGACGATGAATAGTGCCGCATAGTGCCTAGCCGCATGAGGATGCTGCATAGTACCGCATAGTGCCGAGCCGCATGAGGATGCTGCATAGTGCCGCATAGTGCCGAGCCGCATGAGGATGCTGCATAGTGCCGCATAGTGCCGAGCCGCATAAGGATGCCGCATAGTGCCGAGCCGCATAAGGATGCTGCATAGTGCCGCATAGTGCCGAGCCGCATAAGGATGCTGCATAGTGCCGCATAGTGCTGAATAGTGTCGCATAGTGCCTATTTTGGCTATTTTAAGTCCTATTTGGCTGAATTGTGGTCAGAATTTCTTCAAACTTCCAACATGAAAGTTGTAGATCTTTGTCTTGGCTTCAAGGACCTTCATGTCTCACTTTAACCTGAATTTATGTGACTTTTATGTCACGAGGGGTCCACATGACTTCTTGACTTGACCATGTTCCTGACCTGATTACTTGTATACGTGCTGGTACCTATTCTAAGTGTGTATTGAGATACAATATTAGTATGTACTGCGGTGCCATTTAATGAGTGCACTGAGGTGTGGCTCTACATGCTAAGTGATCCTTCGTGTTATGTCAATACATGTGTTCCTTCCAGCACAGTCATGGTAATTGGTCAGTAATAGTGTTGTGGTAAAATGATTGTTGTTTGATGCATTACACTAAGCATGGATCTAGATTGAGCCGATGTGGATTCATACTTAGGATACACGTACTATGGTACGACATATAGGAGGATGACCATGTGACCACGACATGTAATTCCAATATCGAGATAGGGTTAATCTAAGCAACTTAAATTAGTAGAAGCATTGGGAGGGAACAGAATCTCGAGATCGTACGTCACCAGCGCCTGGGTCCCGTCTTGGCGCGTCGGGTTGGCTGCCTCGGATACTGTATAGTCATGTAGAAGCATGGAAAATACTAAAGAAATTGACTCATGCGGCCAAGAAAGACCCATGCGGCTCAGAAAACGCATGCAGCTCAGGGAGTCATGCGGCATAAGGAGCTATGCGGCCGAGGCATTCCATGCGGTTCAGAAGACATGTGGCGTGACAGTGCTCCCTTCCGATCCATGCTGCATTAATTGCTTGACGGCTGACCCCTCTGAAAAGTTGACAGACCTGACACCAAAGTAGGTAATTATGACTCTGTCATGATGATGAATCTCTAGGAAAGAGAAAGAAATCTCTGACACGATCCCCCGAGAGCAACAAAATGCCACGTGGCCCTGCCACGTGGGTGTGCTTATGCGGCTCGAAGTGAAGACTTCCCATGCGGTTCAGAGTGAAGCTGTCCCATGCGGCTCGAGTGGAATCATCCCTATGCGGCTCAAGAAGATTATGCCCATGCGGCTCAAGCAGACACACCATTATGCGGTTCATGCGGCTCATCATATGGTTCAGAAGTCTGAAGGAGGGGGCCACTGCCCAGACAGCCCTGACACGTGTCCCAAGTCTTATGCGGCCCAAAATTCATGCGGCCAAATCATGCGGCCCAATCTGCATGCGCAATCAGAATAACGTTGGCTCTCAGGACACGTGTCCTAGCCGACCAATCTCCCAGATTTATGGCAATCCAAGATCGGGTCGAATCCCAGTGATCTGGGACACGTGGCAGGAGAATAAATTTGATTTATTCGCAGATATGAGAGAATCATTATAAGGAAGATTTATGCCAATCAGCATTGATTGCTAATGGGGATTTGGTGTAATCTACCCTTAATGGTTCTGATTCGTCACAACCAGAAACGAACGGCCTGGATTGATCAATCCCAGGCCGCCGCCATCTCCAAGAGCTAATCATTGGCAACCCTAGTGATCACATTCCACTATTATAAATAGCAAGGTGCCATTCCCTTGTAATATATATAGAGAGATATACAAAAAGAAACCAGAGAAGAATACGTATACACAGAGAGACTTCCCCCATAGTCAGAGAGAGAATATACACAGAGAGAGAGAAGCCAGGAGAGCAATCAGAGGAGAGCAAGAAGGCATTTCTCGTCAACGACCAAGCAGATCTTCCCCGAGTCAAGGCTGCGTACCGATCGTCCAAGGAGTAAGGCAGAGCGGCCGTCGCTTTCCCGAGCCTCTATCGTCACCCCCCAGAATCTAAAATAAACAATCGTACTTAGACTGCTGTACCTAGGTTTTCGTCCCTAGGTTTTCTTTGTACGAGCGAGTTTGTATTGTGAGTCTAAGTTCAGTCCTCCGATAATTGTTCTATACTTTTACAATCAATAGAAAATACGATGGCGACTCTGCTGGGGACTAACTTTTCCACGGTTGAGGAGTTGGTGACGCAATCGAACGCAGCCAAACTTGGCTCTACACAACAGATGGTCGTACGCTTCGACCAACAGGCGTTCGAAGAGATGCTCTCTGAAGGTAGCGCTGGCCCGGTCCAGAAGCGCACCCGCACCATAGAGGCTCGCAAAGAGTGGAGGCCAAAATCATTTGCTCCTCCGTAAGCCCTTGATGAGGTGCTCTCTATTGCTCAAGATGGCAACAAAGACTCCCCTGCGGCCCCACTTCAGACCGTAGACAACTCTGCTGTCCCCAAGTCCGGCAGAAGAAAATACTATGATGCTGGACTTGCAGGGGCAAAGAGGAACTCTACGCGCTCCGAGCCGCAGAAGAATATAACCGCAGGGAGAAAACCCATGCGGCTACAACCGCCGACCGCATAAAGAAAACTCATGCGGCCACATCTGTCAGTCGCATAACTTATGCGGCTACAGTTGCCAACCGCACGGATGAAACTCATGCGGCTACTAAAGTCAATCGCTTGCAGAAAACCCATGCGGCCACAGATGCCAACCGTATACGGTCAGCCTGCACGGTCGTGACTCCTAACCGCATAAAGACTCATCCTACAACAAAAGACAGTCGCATGCAGACAGCCTGCACGGTACCCAATGCTAGCCGCATAGCATCCGTCCCACGCTTCTCTCGATCAGTCTTCGACCGGCTCTCATGCGGTCCGACTCTGATCATTATCTGGATGATAATCCAGACTCTGTGGTATTCGACTTAGACTCCTCCTATTACGCACCACAAGTGCTAAAAGGAGGAAGTCTAGGGCAGCGCGGGCTCATCAAGTCCAGACGACTGCCCCAACTCTGACTATCGGGGCGTCCCTGATTATCACGCGGGCCTCTGATGGGAAGTTGTATAAGACCACTCAAGTCCAGCCCCCGGCGGTAAACAGACAAAGTGGTTCCTCTGACCTGCGTGAGGTTATCCTCCACAAACGCAAGGAAAGAGAAAGAGCTTCAGGGTGTAAAGACCCTCATCGGACATCAATGCACCCAAATCATCGTCAACTGCTGCTGCAGCAGCGCGGCGATGACGAAAGACCGGCCATCCGTCTTCCAAAGACTACATCACCCGAGCTCAGAAGACGAGACACCTCCTGTTGTCTCCTGCAAATCTGCGCAGAAAGTTCTCGCCAAAGAAAGAGGGAAGAAAACGAGTATCTCCAGCCCAAAGGTGTCAACTACTGCAGCTAAGAAACCATCGTCAAAAGGGTTATCCTCCACTGGAGTATTTCAACACACCCGTTCGAAGACGAAAACTGCTGCAGTAGGAAGTTCGTCGTCCGCAACATTGGGGGTCGTCGGAACTGGGGGTAGCACTCCTCCAAACATCCACGACAATCCGACATTCCAAGAATACGGACTGGAGGAAGCAAATCCTCCGACGGATACAACAGATACCGACGTCCCCAAGGACATCCTAGACGAAGCAAGCTCCGATGCCGGGGGTAGTGTTCCTTCCGAGTCTGAACCTGAAGAGTACATCTCCACATATCCTGATGATTTCTCGATGCACGGGTACGACTCGGAGGGTACATCCTCCACCACTCCTTCCGTCACTCCTCATGTGCAGACGGTGTTCATGACAGACAGCAATCAAGGCGGTTCCGATGATCGCCAGCGCATCGACACTTTGGAGGCCATATTGCACGCCTTAGTCAAATCTGTAGACGAGATCAAAGCGGCACTTCCTAATCTGCAGGGGGTGACACCTGGCCAGACAAGCACGGGTCCCCCAATCAACGTAGATTCAAATTCGGCGGCACCAAACCCGGGCAATAATCCTCCCGAAGTAACGGCTCCGACTGCGACAGATGAGACCCGAGAAGTAAGGAGAGAAGTTCAAGAGCTCCGAGCCATGTTCCACGCCAGAGAAAACTCTCAAGACCTCCGGATACGACAACCATATCCTGCTGAATGGAGGGATGTTCCCTTTCCACCAAGATATAAGCCGTTCAATATCAACCCATATGATGGCAAGACTTCAGCAAGTCGGTACATCACTTACTTTGAGGTCACTACCGACCATCTCCCCCATGATGACGCTATCCTCACGCGGTTATTCATTGGGGCATTGGAAGGAGTCGCGTTCGATTGGTACCGCAACCTGCCGGACAATTGTATCCATTCCTTCGCTGGCTTCAAATGCCTGTTCTTGGAGAGGTTCTATGAGGTAGGGCAGGACGTCACGATGTCTACCCTCATGGACGTCATTCAAGGAGAGAAAGAGCTGACGAGGAATTACATTGAGCGGTTTCGTCAAACCGCAATGAAGTTACCATCTGGCAACCCGGACTCCTCCTTGATCGAAATTTGCCAAAAGAGACTACTCCCAACAATCAGTCTCTGGATGGACGAGAGTCAATTCAAGGACTGGAAGGCTTTTATCATTAGTGCTACAAGTGCCGAAGAACGATTAAAGAAGGCTCGCCAACTGGGATTACATATCTCAGAGGGAGAGAACAAAGGCAAGCGTCCCAGCACCACCAACGACAATGGGGGTAGCTCCTCCAACAACCAGGACAACAGAGGCAAGCAGGCTATGGTGGCCGATACAGCCCAGAAGCCTGAGTCGCAACCTGCGGACAAACAATGGCCTCAAATCACTTACTCTTTTGAAGACGGTCACGTCAAGCCTATTTTGGACATGCTCATACAAGGGGATAGGATTCAGCTTCCTCCACCAAGACGGGAGCCTCGGCCGGCTGATCTGGAGAACCCAAAGTTTTGCCATTACCACCGCTACGTCCACCATGCTACACGCACGACTGCTACCAACTGAAACGATATATCCAGAACCTCATCGATTCGAACGCTCTGGCCATCGATTTCGAGGAGGTAATCGTGGCAGCCAACATGGTGTCCGTACAATTCGGCAGCTTCCCTCCAACAGAGACCCAGGACGGGGTTATACCCATCCCTCTGGCAACGATGGAGATTGCTAATCTCCCGCCTGCTCAAGCTGCTGGTCTAGTACCCCACCACATCACGAGGGGAAATCATGTGGGTCCATCCGGACCTAGTCCACGAGGTAACTCAGTCCACTCCATCTTCTAAAAAGAAAAGTGGAAAAGTCAGATCCTGCCGCACCACCTCAGCAGATGGAGAGGAAGTCACGGCCGTTGCTACTCGATCCGGAGCACAGTCTCAACCTGCGGCTGAAAACTCGACTGATGATCATCCGCCCATTACCACGGATGCTCCGGGACCGGCTCAGCCTTCGACGACCGACAAGCCTAGGCCGAAGGAGACTCGCTTCGACAATTCCTCCGAAAGAAACATCTCAGGGGCTGGAGAGGCCCTACAACTTCGACATCTTGGCACAATTGGCCAATACACCGGCCAAATTGTCCTTATATGAACTCCTGAGACTCTCGAAGGATGTCCGCACAGCTTTGAGCGATGCACTTCAAAATACCGACGTACCTGGCTCAGGTCAACCTCACGAGAGAAATCGGCCCGCAGACCTCCAAGACAGCGCCTGTACGGGAGCAATGCCCAACATCGTCTTCACTCCACAAGACATGCTCATCAAGACTAATCTACACGATCGCCCATTATACTACACAGGCTACATCGGCGACATAAAGGTGGACATGATGCACATTGACCCTGGGTCTTCCATAAGCATCATTCTGAAAGGACTACTGCATCATCTTCGCATTCCGATGCATCGCCTGACCCCTACAAACACCGCCATCAGCGGGTTCAATTCGGACAGAAGCTACCCAATCGGAAAGATCCGTCTGAAATGTCAGATTGGCGATCTCCAATCAGAAGTCACTTGCTACGTCATAGATGCCGACACTTCATACAACATCCTTTTGGGGCGCCCTTGGATACACGATTACATGATCGTGCCTTCCACGCTACACCAATGCTTCAAATATCGACAAGCACGGCTTCGTGAGGACAGAATTTGCTGACATCGATCCCTTCAAAGTGGTCGAATCTTATTACTCGGACTCCTGCCTATACGAAAAGTCGAAGAGGCACATTGAAGGAGGAAGTAAACAAACTGATGATGAAGCAACCACGGGATCAGAAGAACCTCTGACAATCCACCTCCAGGCTCGCAAACCAGGCAATTCTGTACCCCTTACGGCCACACTGCGTAAGGACGCGGTCAGCCTCTCGGCATAGGAAGAGCAGTTGAGAATCCGGTTGCCAAGGTCCGGCCAGGTACCGAGACCCCGACAGGACCACTTACCATCAGATTGCCGAGAGTCGGTCAATCCCAAACAGAGAAGCTCAATCCCTCCGATAGACCTCTGACGATACGCCTGCCTAAGAAAGGTCGTCACCCCGATGCGAGGTCTGACACTTCAAGCGAACCAGCCACCCCTCGCTCCACATCAAGTACCGGACTGGGGGTTGCTAGTCTACCAACAACCCCACGCTCCGCTCCGTCAGTTGAACCTCTGAAGATCAAGCTGACTAGGACGCCCTCTCAATCTTCATTCACACAGGGGGTAGCCGAAGAGGAACCAGAGCTAGCCAGGTATGTGGCTGCCCACACTGACGCTCCCTCCGCAGATGATGTAATCCCTCTAGAAAAGATACCTTACTTCATCAATAAAGGGTTATCTTTGAACTACACCGAGCTCAATAAGCTATGTACAATGTATGCTATGGAACACGGTATAGGCACTCACCTACATACACAGGTGACAAATCTGTACACCGCTATCCAACTTACTCCAGTAGAAGACGCTTATCGAATAATCGAGGGAGGGGACCACCCAATCATCTTCGGCCGGACGAACAACCTGCATCCCCTCGCCATGGAAGAAGTCGACTTCGGGTCAGATGTTGGAAGACTGTCTTTGTATCTCTATAGTCCTCAATCCAAATATCTCATGCAGAAACAGGGGTATGATCTAGAGACAACGCCAGGACTGAACTACGGCACTGGACGACGATTACCTTTGAAGACGCCAGCCCCGACGGGCAAACCTCGGAACTACTATAACAAAACCCGATACGGTTTAGGGTATGTAACGCCTACTACGACCCCTAAAAGCTCAGATGAAGAATGCGACTGGCAGTCACATTCAACCGGATCACCGACTTCCGACTCAGATACCAGCATCGGAGATGTGTTCAGACAAGTCATGTCAGTCAACATGGCATTCACCGACGCTTACGAGGAAGACGAAGACATCCCCGAAATCCTTGAGCTAGAGCCATAGGCCCAGCAATTAGACGCACAATGGGAAAAGCGGTTCGAACTGAGAGAACCTCCTACCGAAGATGAGGTCATACAAGTGGATCTCGGCAGCGAATCTTCTCCAAAATCGATCTTTATCAGTAAAAGCCTAACTGACGAAGAACGAGAATCGCTGTTAGTACTTGTCAGAGAATACATTGATGTGTTCGCCTGGAGCTATGAAGACATGCCGGGGTTAAATCCTGACATCGCTCTCCACAAACTCAATATACGGCCAGATGCAAAGCCAGTCAAGCAGCAACAACGACGCTTCCCCCAGGCGTCATGGACGCGATCGAAACTGAAGTCAACAAGCTAATAGCCAGCGGCTTCATTCGTAAGAGCAACATCCTGATTGGGTCGCCAATATAGTACCCGTCCTTAAGAATGGGAAGATTCAAATCTGCATCGACTTCCGCAACCTGAACGAGGCATGCCCCAAAGATGAATTTCTCCTTCCTATCACAGACATCATGATCGACAATACATGCGGCTTTGAACGTATGTCATTCATGGATGGATTCTCGGGGTACAATCAAATCAAGATGTCTCCTGACGACGAAAAGTACACTTTATTCCGAACCCCGATTGGCACATACTGCTACACAGTCATGCCATTCGGTCTAAAGAATGCTGGCGCTACATATCAGCGAGCCATGGGTATCATTTTCAGAGAACATTTGTGCAAGACAGTGGAATGCTATGTCGACGACATCACCGTCAAGAGTCGCCGTAAGGAGGATCATCTGCAAGACCTGAGAACGGTGTTCAACTTAATGCGAGCCCACAATCTGAAGATGAACCCTACAAAATCGTTCTTGGGCGTATCCAGCGGGAAGTTTGGGCTTCATCATCACTGCACGGGGTATCCATGTAGACCCGAGAAAACGAGGGCAATCATGGAGATGGGTCCCCCGAGAAATCTCTGTGAACTTAGAGGCCTCCAAGGGAGGCTAGCTTATATCAGGAGGTTCATTTCCAACCTCTCCGGACGATGCCGACCGTTCACCCACCTCATGAAGAAGGGATCTCATTCGTATGGGACGAGGAGTGCCAGCGCGCTTTCGATGACATCAAAGAATATTTATCAAATCCTCCAGTCCTGGTGCCCCGGTCCCTGAAAACCATTCCTGCTCTATGTACGAGCAATGGAACACTCCCTCGGTGCCCTGCTGGCACAAAACAACGACGCAGGCCACGAGCAGGCCATTTACTATCTCAGCCGAATGATGGTCGGGCCCGAACACCGATACACCGCTGTGGAGAAAGAGTGCCTCGCCCTGGTATTCGCCATTCAAAGACGCGGCACTATGTCACGGGCAAACCATATATGTGATCTCACGAATCAACCCTCTCAGGGTCCTCATGACCAAACCAGGGACACTCAGCTCCCGCCTCGCTACATGGCGATATTGCTGTCCCCCTATAATATGGTCTTCGTCCCGCAGAAGGCTGTCAAAGGTCAAGCCCTGACAGACTTTTTGGCGGCCCATCCAGGATCGGAATCATCCAGAATATACGAAAATCCCAGATGAGGTCGCCGATTCGAATACAACCACCCACGATAACATATGGCGGATGTTCTTCGATGGTGCTCAAGAACCGGACCCAAGGGAAACATCGTCGTCGGAGTCGGAGTAGTATTGGTCTCTCCTACCGGGCTAGTGATCAATCGCGCCTACTCTCTCACGGAACCCTGCTCTAACAATGTGGCCGAGTACAACGCTTTGGTCATTGGCCTCCAACTCGCAAGAAAACTAGGGTAGAATACCTTGAAGCATACGGCGATTCGCAATTAATCGTCAACCAGATCCGGGGGACGTACGAAGTCCGCCATGAAGACATGATCCCTTACCACCAAATAGCGATCAATATTATCTCATCATTCGAGGGATTCTTCATCGAACACGTTCCCAGACTCCAAAATATCGAAGCTGATGCCCTAGCAGGCCTGGCTGCTTCCCTAGCAGTGCCAAACCACTCTAATCATCCGGTCGATATAATCGGCCGTGAGCTGGTCTGCCCCAAGAACAACGTTCAACATGGCGAGTTATTCTGCTCAGATAATCGACGAAGCGCCAGACTGGAGACAACCATTCATAGACTTCGTGGTCTACGACATCCTACCCGAGAACCCGAAGGAGGCTACTTCTATCAGACGGCGTTCTCTCAGATTCTTCTACGATACAGAGACGAAAATGCTGTATCGCCGCTCCTACGACGGATTACTACTTCGGTGCTTGTCAAACGCAGAAGCCAAAGAAGCCGTGCTAGAGCTCATGACGGTGTCTGCGGGGCCCATCAGCCTGCCCTAAGCTGCAAGATTGCCTTCGCCGGATGGGCTACTACTGGCCCACGATGGTGGCTAATGCGATAGATTATGCCAGAAAATGCAAGGCCTGCCAAGTCCACGCAGACTTCATTCACCAACCATCCGAATTCCTACATCCAACAGTGGCGTCCTGGCCATTCGAAGCATGGGGAATGGATATCATTGGTCCATCACCCCACCTTCCTCCCGAGGACATCGCTTCATACTGGTGATCACTGATTACTTCTCAAAGTGGGCAGAAGCTGTCCCACTCGCCGAAGTCAAGACTTCGAACGTAATCAGCTTTCTGAAGCACCACGTCATTTACCGCTTTGGACTGCCCCGAAGGATCATCCATGATAATGGTCCGCAGTTTATAAGCCACGCATTCTACCGATTCTGCGACAAACACCGCATTCAGAATATCGCTTCGACACCATACAACCCGGCAGCAAACGGGTTAGCAGAGGCATTCAACAAAACATCATCAAACTCCTCAAGAAATTTGTCTCCTCCAACAACGCGACTGGAACGAGAAGCTCGGCGAGTGCTTATGGGCTTATCGCACCACGGTTCGAACAGCCACCGGGAATACACCATTCTCTCTGGTGTACGGGAGTGAGGCAGTTCTCCCATTAGAGACTCAGATTCCCTCACTCCGAGTCGCCCTCACTTATCAATTGACAACGGATGATAACTACCGACGTCGACTACAAGAGTTAGAGGCCTTAGATGAAAAACGCCTCCTAGCCCAGCAAAGGATCGAATTATACCAAGCACGCATCTCAGGAGCCTTCAACAAAAGGTCAAAGTCAGAACATTCCAAGTGGGCGATCTTTTTTGGCAGTCAGGAGGCCAATGGTCATGACTCACAAGACCACCGCAAGTTCCAGCCAAATGGGAAGGCCCATTTATCATCGAGGCCGTGTTCTCCAATGGTGCTTACCGCCTCGCCAAGCAGAATGGAGACTTGCTCATGTTGCCCGTCAATGGCAAGTTCCTGAAGAATACTATGTTTAACAACATTTTCCAGAGTTTCAAGTTATGTGCCCGCTGGTACCTCTGAACTCAACCCCTAATTTTCCAACTTATCGAGTCACGTACCCTCTTGTACCGCTGAACTCATACCCCAAATTCCCAAGTCATGTACCTGCTAGTACCTCTGAACTTACACTTTGATTCTAACATTCACAGATTTTCGAGTCACGTACCCGCGTGTACCGCTGAACTCATGCCCTTCTTCCATAAAGATATCCAAATTTCCAAGTCATGTACCTGCTGGTACCTCTGAACTTACACTTGATTCCAACATTCATGGATTGTCGAGTCATGTACCCGCTAGTACCAATGAACTCACCCCATAATTTCCAGATCTTCGAGTCATGTACCCGCTGGTACCGCTGAACTCACACTCACCATTCTCCAGATTCTCGAGTCATGTACCCGATGGTGCCTCTGAACTCACATCCTGGTCACTCTTTCAGGTAGAAAGTTATGTATGATCATACCGCTGAACTTTCTTCCTACAAGAGATCCTCAGATCTATGATACCTGCACTCCCAGTACACAACAAAGGTAATAGATCCACAAATTTCCAAGCGACCATGTCCTCATCACCTCTGAGTCGTCCCATTTCCGCCAAAAACAAATCACCCTACATAGAATTTTCATGTCCTCATTACCTCTGAGTTATTCTACGTACCCCCCTTCATTGAGCCCACTCCTGTCATGTCCTCATTACCTCTGAATGGAAAGGCTCCGTCGAAGACCTTCATACTTGCCATGTCTTCATTACCTCTGAGTAAGTTATGATGATCCCCTTTCGACCTATTATCTGTACCCACAATCGGAGTACGCCAAGGGTAATGGGTCCACAAATGTCCTCTGTTGACCCAAATGTCCCTGTTGACGACAAATGTCCTCTGTTGACCACAAATGTCCTCTGTTGACCACCAATACCCTCCGTCGAGTTCGCTCTCCTGCCATGTACTCATTACCTCTGAACAGAAGACCTACGTTCGAAAAACTTTCCTACTTGCCATGTCCTCGTTACCTCTGAGCAAGTATGCGAGTTCCCCTTCATCCTATTATCCGTATCCTAAACCAGGGTATGCCAAGGGTAATAGGCCCACAATATCCTCAGCTAAATTTCTTAACACAAACCTATCACCTCATCATGCCCCAGGAGCCCAGCTGCTCTACGGCAATTCTTTTCCAATACCAAGAGCACCCATGACCACTTTGCCATGGCTGCTTCAGGCATCCTGACCGAAACTTGTTATCTCTACCTAAAACCAAGGTACGCCATGGGTAACAGGTCCACAAATATATCCCCTATGCGGGGGAGAACATCACCACATATCATAGGCACGACGACGGGCGGGGCAGCAACCGTACCAAGGTGGAAATGGAGGCCGCCTTCTTGTCCTTCACTGCCACGATCTTCTTGGAGCCATCAATTATCGAAGAAAAGAAAGGCAAGCGAGATAAGAGAATAAAGAAAATAAAAAGTCTTCTCTCTCTTCAAACCCCTCCTATTTATTAGGAGGAGGGGAGAAGCGACACGTGGGCCAATGACCGACTCTTGAAGAGCAAAACCGACTCCTTGGGTTTCATCTCCAAGATTCACCCAAGGCGCCAAATCCAAAAAGATTTAATGAACTGACCCTTGAGATTCCTCCTACAAAGACGGCGCTGAAGCAACTTGGAGATAAATAAAGACCCGCACACGTGGACTGGACCATCTATGCGGCTAACACACCCCCTGCGGCTGAAATAGTCATGCGAATAACACATCCAAGCAGCCAGGACATCTATGCGGTCGGGATTGCATATGTGGCTAATACGACCATGCTTCTTGTTCAAAGTATTTCAATTTTACAAATTGAAAACTTTGAAGGGGTCCTGTAGAAGCATGGAAAAACTAAAGAAATTGACTCATGCGGCCAAGAAAGACCCATGCGGCTCAGAAAACGCATGCGGCTCAGGGAGTCATGCGGCATAAGGAGCTATGCGGCCGGAGGTATTCCATGCGGTTCAAAAGACATGTGGCGTGACAGTGCTCCCCTCTGATCCATGCTGCATTAATTGCTTTGACGCTGACCCCTCTGAAAGTTGACAGACCTGACACCAAAGCAGGTAATTATGACTCTGTCATGATGATGAATCTCTAGGGAAGAGAAAGAAATCTCTGACACGATCCCCGAGAGCAACAAAATGCCACGTGCCCTGCCACGTGGGTGTGCTTATGCGGCTCGAAGTGAAGACTTCCCATGCGGTTCAGAGTGAAGCTGTCCCATGCGGCTCGTGGAATCATCCCTATGCGGCTCAAGAAGATTATGCCCATGCGGCTCAAGCAGACACACCATTATGCGGTTCATGCGGCTCATCATATAGTTCAGAAGTCTGAAGGAGGGGCCACTGCCCAGACAGCCCTGACACGTGTTCCAAGTCTTATACGGCCAAAAATTCATGCGGCCCAAATCTCATGCGGCCCAATCTGCATGCGCAATCAGTGACTGTTGGCTCTCAGGACACGTATCCTCAGCCGATCAATCTCCCAGATTTATGGCAATCCAAGATCGGGTCGAATCCCAGTGATTTGGGGCACGTGACAGAGAATAAATTTGATTTATTCGCAGATATGAGAGAATCATATAAGGAAGATTTATGCCAATCAGCATTGATTGCTAATGGGGATTTGGTGTAATCTACCCTTAATGGTTCTGATTCGTCACAACCAGAAACGAACGGCCTGGATTGATCAATCCCCAGGCTGCCGCCATCTCCAAGAGCTAATTATTGCACCCTAGTGATCACATCCCACTATTATAAATAGCAAGGTGCCATTCCCTTGTAATATATAGAGAGATATACAAAAAGAAACCAGAGAAGAATACGTATACACAGAGAGACTTCCCCCATAGTCAGAGAGAATATACACAGAGAGAGAGAAGCCAGGAGTACAATCAAGAGAGAGCAAGAAGGCATTTCTTCGTCAACGACCAAGCAATCTTTCCTGAGTCAAGGCTGCGTATCGATCGTCCAAGGAGTAAGGTAGAGTGGCCGTCGCTTTTCCGAGCCTCTATCGTCACCCCCCCCAATCTAAAATAAACAATCGTACTTAGACTGCTGTACCTAGGTTTTCGTCCCTAGGCTTTCTTTGTACGAGCGAGTTTGTATTGTGAGTCTAAGTTCAGTCTCTCCTATATTGTTCTGTACTTTTACAATCAATGGAAAACAAGTCTCCGTACTAGTGGAGTGCAGTATCTGATTTTGACTGTCGAGCCAGCTCTTCCTATAGGAGAGCTGGAACCGTCTGCTTATTCTAGCGCGGTGGCCTTTCGAGGGACCGTGCATTTCGTGCTTGCTTGTATATAATGGTTTGGCTAGCCCGCTGGAATGCGATACGATCTGAGGATTCCTATATATATATACATATTGCATTACTGGAATAATCCAGACAAATCATAGAAAGCCGTAGGATTGATTGGCCGATTGTAAGCTGACTTTTTGTGATATATTTTCTTCTGTTAGCTACCGAGGAACATGGACTATCGTGGTGCGTGGTCCAACCCATGTCCTTGTTTGGTTGTTGGGTGGGCTATGTGCTGCGATAGGCTATGGACCGAAGTCGCGATCAGAAGCCCTTTTAACCTGCCCATGGTTATAGGATATATCTTATCTCGGTACGATATTGCACCGTTTGTCCTTGTTTGGTTGTAAGGTGTCGTATTGTCTCGATGATATGGTATAAGCCTAAACTCATGAATCAGTCTTATTTAACTCATTGGACTTATCTCACTCTTTTGTGCTCCCTTGTGGTACTTGCTATTCGGGGCCTGACCCCGCTGGTTTGTTTTGGCCAGATCTCGTAGCAGCTCCAGAGGATCCAGCCTTCCACCCGAACATGGTGCACACCAGGAGTATGGGTGCCAGGACCATGAGTGGGTTTTTCTTCACCGCTCTGATATCTTCTATTTTATACTTGGCGTTTAGCCACCGCACTTGTTTAGCCGGCAGTTCTGGACATTAGTTTCCTTTTACATAATTGTAATTAAATCAGACTGCAGCTGACTATAGTTATGTACTATTGACTCTCGGAACTAGCTCATCATTTGTATAGCTAGACTCATGAATCATTCTGATGAAGCGTCGGGGACCTTACTGCTTTGTCTTATATGATCATTATTTACTGCTTTTTGTTTTGATTGATTGAGACATAGATGCTCTGTGGGACCATAGGAGACCTGATTGTAGCATGTACCCACCCTAGTCTCTCGACAGTCCGATCGCCGTATGACGTTTATCTACCTCATACGGTGTAGCTGGCCTAGTCCGTCTCAGTATTCCGGTACTGGGGCGTGACAATAATTAACTAAATAATTATTTATAAAATTCTAAAAATCTCCATTTAAATAAATAAAAAAAAATATTTCAAAATTTTCGGGGAAGGGGAGCTACAAGTCTATGTAGTAGCCGTTCCCTGAGTTTAAGAATGTTAGTCTAAGCGATGGTTAGTCGCCGAGAGGAAAAATGTCGGGACTGTAGGTCAGTCGTCGAGGCAACCCTTGTCACGACCCGCACCCTAGAGTAAGGCACGCGATGTGGGTACGTCCAGCCTACTCCGCAGTGTCGACGGTAGAATGCTGCCCTAGGTCACATACATCTAACAGTTATACGGTACCTGTACAGTTTATACACTCCGAATGGAGGTGACATAAATAAGTACAACTCAATCACAACTAAAGAAAGTACGATATGGTAGAATAGATGAAACACAGAATCCACAGATGATATTACAGATAGAGAGATAGCTGAAGGTCTAAAATAATATCTCCACAAATCCAGAATACAATCTCCAAATAAATACAAGTATATCTGACAAGACATGAAGATAATAGAACTACCTAGCTAACTAGTCTAGTCTACAGAGGTAATATCATCAGCAAGTACTAGGTCCTCCTGGGAGTCCAGCTCACATGTGTCGTCTATACCTGCTCTATAATAAGTGGGATAGAACTCCTCGTCGTCTGTAAAATTTCAACAGGTCCAGTCAGGACTGGAGCGAGCACAGTATATCTTACACAGTCATAATGTGACAGGATATATAAATATGCATAGAGTAAGATACATGAAACGCTACAGAATATACATGAAGTAAAATAGAGCCGTAATGTAATAGATACTATAAAGAGAGACTACAGTGAACTAATGATTTAGAGTACAAGATGAACATGTGAACGGCTTGAATTTGTACATAAGTAATCTAAGAGTTTGCGCATGAGTATACTACTTTGGAATTATTCACATGACCATTTATACTCCCCCGTACCCCAATCAATACACAAGGATCCAGACAGGTTATGTTATTGTACATGATATCACATGAAGGTCCATAATAGGGTGCACATGATTGTATACATGAGGGCTCCGTGAATATGAGAGTACATGAATCACGAGAGTGCACATGAATGGTGAAAGCACCGGAGTACATGATGAAAGTGAAACACACATGACATACTGTAACCCGATGCTCCCGAGGGGGATAACATCTCATGAAGGGATCCATATAGTACCAATCCGTGTTAAACATCGTGACAGCATCAAGTAAAGTAATCTAGAGCGTAAATGTAAATCCTATCAAGTATGAAACAGTTAGAGAATGTACTCGCCTGATATCCTGAACGTCTAAAGGAAATACTGCCTGAGGAGTGGTGTCTGGCTCCTAATCAAAACAATACAAGTCACAACATATCCCACTAATAAAGTAAGCTACTATGATGCATTCTATTACATGTCTAAAAGAGGAGCTGTACAAAGAAGAATTTCTACAAAGAAAAGATCCTAAGTCTACAGCTAGGCACAGCAACCACCATGCGCTCTCAAATAGGCGCATCTCGCCATGCGCTCTCAGCCAGGCGCATCCCTTCATCGGCTCAGTTATGTAACACCCAGTTTTCTAGATGAGGGTAATTTTGAAATTTTGTAATTATAATTATTATTTATTGATATTTATTTCATATTATGATTTTTGGTGATTTTTAATCATTTTTAAACTATTTAAAATCATGACTTGTGATTTGGTGTCTTGCTAGTGTAACTCTAGAGACAGCTTGACCTAGAGCCTAGCCATGTGATTAGGGTGTTTCATATATCATTTTTAGCCTAAGGGTATTTTGGTCAATTTGAATTTATTTGAATTTAATAGAATTTATTAGAATTTATTGGGATGCATGTGAATTTATTATTAATTAAATATTGCTATGTGTTATGGTAGTCCTTAACCTAGAAGTTTAGCCCTAAACCAGATTAGACATGGCCTAGATTAGGGTTAGTTAGCTTGGATTAGTCATGACTAGTCATTGCTTAGAATGATCAAGTTAGACTAGCTAGTTATAGTTAGTTGAGACTAGCATTGAACCCTAGGTTCCATCCTAGCCATCGATTTGACATGATGTGATGTTGACCATTAGATGGGATCCCAAAACCCTAGAAGTGGCCAGCCCAAAACCCTAGTTGAGCCTATTTAATCCCTCCCAAATCATTGCCTCTTGTTTATTCTCTTTTTTTTCAAGAACAATGTAAGCTCAACTTCATTTCTCAATAACTTCTCCATTCCTCATCCTTTTTCAACCAAACTTCTTGCATTGTGACCTAACCATCACCCTCTTGCTGTCCATGGAGGTAGAACACTGATTTGGGGAATCCATAGTGCTCGGGCTACAGTAAAAGGGACTGCACTTTGACAGTTTTTAAGCTCGAGACACCCATTGGTAAATCCCTCATTCTCCAATTAAACTTGGTTTATCATCATGGATGCATAGCCCTAGGTCCCCTCTAGCTTCGGGTAGGATTTGAACCCAACCTGTGTCGGATACGTGTCCATATCGGACACGTATCAATAGGCTATTTAGGTGTTCGACCTATGTCTCAATGGATTAATTTTTGCTATTTTCAAAATATTTTGAATAGAAAATTTGTTCTTCATGTTGCTTGTGTGATTTTACACGAATGGGGTGACTTCGAGCCGTGTCCGAGTCGTACTGGACTCGTGGATACAGCCCTGTACGCGGCCAGGGTTTTCCCTGTTACTCGGGGCCTCGTGCTCAGTGCACAGGCCACGTGGCGGGCCGTACTTGGACTGAGAGTGTCACGTCCCGATCCCGCTAGGGTCGTCCGTCTTGCTTGGATCCCTGCGGGATCGATCGTCCTCGCTAAGGTGTGATGCCGTGCAAGCCTAAGTTGCGCTTGCACAAGGCCATGTACCTGCACAAAAACAACTAGTCAAGCAAAAACACACGTACACACCCATCAGTTAAGCAAAACACACACACCCATTCATTGCAGAAAACCAAATGTTGGACATAGAGATTTAAAATAAAAATACTCATTTTATTGATAACTTGATAGGAATACGAGTACAAAGCCTTGCGAACTCAGATTTGCCTTATAATTTGGCTACATGATTTTCTTTGAAACACTCTTTTGAAATTAGCCACAATGTCCATACATCATATCCTTTATTACAAGCTGGAATTGAAAGACACCTTCAAAGGAAATAAAAACTTGAAACTGGACTGGAATGAAAAGTAAACTTCGAGGCGATCCACGAGCTCTACTGGGCTAGACGAGCTTCGGTGTCTCACTTGATATCCCCCTGTCTCCTTTTGCTTTTTGAAAAGGATGCCCACAACGTGGGTCAGCACACATCATGTACTGGCGAGCGACTTTTGGCCGAACTCGCAAATCTCTGCACTAAATCAACATGTTGAGCTAACATTTACTAGTGATCTTTCTACTTGTCTAGGTTCTTTTTAACAATTCATAAGAACATGACAGTAGAATATATCATAAGCAACTTACCATCGCCGGCAGTCATCCCTGCACAAAACTACGTTAGCACAATTTGCATAATGAGTAATTCATGATTCATTCTTGCAGATATTGAAGTTGTCATTCGGGTCATACAGGTGGACTATTCTACATGTTGGTCCATGGGTTATTCTCATGATTAGCCGCTGTGACTCTTTGGTTCAGCTCGTCGCTAAGGACTCAGATCGACTCCCATTTTCACATGGAGGCCCTAATCTCTCCTAGGTCGAGCGGCTCCAGGTGCCCCCAGATACCACCCGAGAGACAAATGTTTCCTTGTATACAAGTTGTCCGAGACCAAATGCATGCTCTAGCCGTTCTATCAGATGAGACACACTTGGACTTATGCACAGATATACGACACGTTTGATTCGTGCCTTCAGGTTCCTCTCAACACGTACAAGTTCGTCTGTACATGTCTACATTTTCAAGCATACTAGTGACAAGCAGATGATCATTCTTATTGAGCAGATCGAGTAGCAATACATATTCTTGCATTTGATTCAATTCAATTATCTTCTCTTATCTTTTGTGGATGTGGTATCGTTGATCATTGGGACAAGGCAATAGAGTGGACTAGAGATTATTTTTCTTAGGCGTACAGATCAATGTTTGTTCGGTTGAAGCAACTCACCGAGATGAATCTTAGTTGAGAGAAGGAGGGACTTCACGCGCCATTCACGAACAATTCATGCGACCTACATTGGCACCAACAGTTGATTAGCATACTTCGTCTCTTTCTCTCAAGATTCAGAATGAATACGAAATACGATAAAAGCGAACAATGAAAACCAATCATCGAAAACCAACACAAAAATGCATTCAACAAAACCAAGCAGCGAGAGAAAACATTCAGCAAAACTCTTGGATTTATTTCAATAGAAGCCAGTCCATCAATTGAAAAGGTTCATTACATTTCATCCGTGATCAATCGATACCGGCAAAGGTTTCACCAAATACTCAGTTCATGACTGAGTCAACAAGCCGTAGGTATTACATAGTGGACCACGAGAAGCGGGACACTACATAATAACCCACTGAGAAAAAGTTTTGTTCTCAAAACTTAAGAACAAACTCACCTCCACTATTGTTGCATTCTGGATCAAGCAACGTGGAGAGATTGAAGACGCGCGCTGTCGCCGTATTGGCATTCCGCAACTGCTGATTGTGCGGATTATCTCGGAGCGGCGGTGGGCCAGGCAGCTGCCCACGCTCTTTATTATCATCTTTATTCTGATCCGTTCTATTCTTTTTCGGACAATACTTGACTGAGTGGCCCTGTTGGCCATAACGAAAACAAGCGTGATTAGCGACACGGCAGTCCTCCTTGATGTGCCCACTCTTGCCACAGTAACTACAACTCTGGCTATTCACATAGTGGCAGTCCTCTTTAACATGCCCTCGTCGACCGCAGAAGCCGCATACAGGCTTGTTGTTCTGTTCCCCGTTAGTCTTTTTCTCTCCGTCATGATATCTCTTGGCGGGCTGATTCTGACTGTACTGCCCTTTATTGGACGCCTTCTTCAGCTGGAACTGCTCCACCTGTAGCGCCGCCTCAAATACTTGAGAATAGGACTCACATTCTCGATTCAGCACACTTAACTGGATGTCGTCATTCAGACCTCCAACGATTTGATTTATGCGAGTCTGCTCTATGGAAAGTATAACAGCGGCAAAATTTGGCAGCTTAGCAAACTCAGACTCATAGTCCTCCACGGACATATCTCCCTGTTTCAGTGTGATGAAGTCATCCTCCATCTTCTGGCTCATGGCTGGAGGCAGATATTGATCCAGAAATACCTTTTTGAACAAGGCCCATGAAATCTTTCCATTCCTAGCCGTTGCGAGAAGCGCCGGCTTCTTCGTCTTCCACCAATCCTTCGCCCGCAGCCGTAGGAGCATAACGGCACAAACTACCTTTTTGCTACTCGGAACTCCTATGAACACGAACAGACTCTCTATTTTATCAATCCAGTCCATCACCTTGTCGGGTGATGTCTTGTCTTCAAATTCCGGAGGTTTCGTGTCTAAGAAGTCCTTTGGCGAAAGGAAGTGTGCCTTGGCGCTGGCTGGGGCTCTTCACCCTCTACGGGCTCAATCTCGGGCGTTCCCGTTGGTTTAGTCGCTACGGTGGTACCTCGATTTGCCGCAAGCGCCATGACAATTTGAGTCAATGACTCCAACTATTTCTTCTGGGCCTCTATTTGGACCTGTTGTATTTGGTTGTTTTCCTCACTGTCCTGTCTCTACAGTTCCAACATTCTCATGATCTGTTCTATCGGATCGGTCGAGGCAACGGGTCGAGTAGGGGCCATTTCTCTACAAAAGAGTATAACTTCTGTCAGTCTCATAAAATAATATGGACTTATTGTATGTGGCATTGGTTTTCATAACTCAAAATCGGGACACTTTTGAAAGCCGTCAAAGTACTTTATATACTTTTTCAAAATCGATATTTACAAGAGGCCAAGGACGTAAAACTGTGCTCTGATACCACTTTGTCACGCCCCGATCCCGCTAGGGTCGTCCGTCTTGCTTGGATCCCTGCGGGATCGATCGTCCTCGCTAAGGCGTGATGCCGTGCAAGCCTAAGTTGCGCTTGCACAAGGCCATGTACCTGCACAAGAACAACTAGTCAAGCAAAAACACACACGCACCCATCAGTTAAGCAAAACACACGCACGCACCCATTCATTGCAGAAAACCAAATGTTGGACACAGAGATTTGAAATGGAAATACTCATTTTATTGATAACTTGATAGGAATATGAGTACAAAGCCTTGCGAACTCAGATTTGCCTTATAATTTGGCTACATGATTTTCTTTGAAATACTCTTTTGAAATTAGCCACAATGCCCATACACATATCCTTTATTACAAGCTGGAATTGAAAGACACCTTCAAAGGAAATGAAAACTTGAAGCTGGACTGGAATGAAAAGTAAACTTCGAGGTGATCCACGAGCTCTGCTAGGCTAGACGAGCTTCGGTGCCTCACTTGATATCCCCCTGTCTCCTTTTGCTTTCTGAAAAGGATGCCCACAACGTGGGTCAGCACACATCATGTACTGGCGAGCGACTTTTGGCCGAACTCGCAAATCTCTGCACTAAATCAACATGTTGAGCTAACATTTACTAGTGATCTTTCTACTTGTCTAGGTTCTTTTTAACAATTCATAAGAACATGACAGTAGAATATATCATAAGCAACTTACCATCGCCGGCAGTCATCCCTGCACAAAACCACGTTAGCACAATTTGCATAATGAGTAATTCATGATTCATTCTTGCAGATATTGAAGTTGTCATTCGGGTCATACAGGTGGACTATTCTACATGTTGGTCCATGGGTTATCTCCATGATTAGCCGCTGTGACTCTTTGGTTCAGCTCGTCGCTAAGGACTCAGATCGACTCCTATTTTTACATGGAGGCCCTAATCTCTCCTAGGCCGAGCGGCTCCAGGTGCCCCCAGATACCACCCGAAAGACAAATGTTTCCTTGTATACAAGTTGTCCGAGACCAAATGCATGCTCTAGCCATTCTATCAGATGAGACACACTTGGACTTATGCACAGATATACGACACGTTTGATTCGTGCCTTCAGGTTCCTCTCAACACGTACAAGTTCGTCTGTATATGTCTACATTTTCAAGCATACTAGTGACAAGCAGATGATCATTCTTATTGAGCAGATAGAGTAGCAATACATATTCTTGCATTTTATTCAATTCAATTATCTTCTCTTATCTTTGTGGATGTGGTATCGTTGATCATTGGGACAAGGCAACATAGTGGACTAGAGATCATTTTTCTTAGGCGTACAGATCAATGTTTGTTCGGTTGAAGCAACTCACCGAGATGAATCTTAGTTGAGAGAAGGAGGGACTTCACGCGCCATTCACGAACAATTCACGCGACCTACATTGGCACCAACAGTTGATTAGCATACTTCGTCTCTTTCTCTCAAGATTCGAAATGAATACGAAATACGATGAAAGCGAACAATGAAAATCAATCATCGAAAACCAAGACGAAAACGCATTTAACAAAACCAAGTAGCGAGAGAAAACATTCAGCAAAACTCTTGGATTTATTTCAATAGAAGCCAGTCCATCAATTGGAAAGGTTCATTGCATTTCATCCGTGATCAATCGATACCGGCAAAGGTTTCACCAAATACTCAGTTCATGAGTCAACAAGCCGTAGGTATTACATAGTGGACCACGAGAAGCGGGATACTACAGAGAGGAGGGGCAGTGTCTGCGAACCTGTCCCCCAAGCCTCGTGTCCAACGGGGTCGTGTCGGACACGCGAAGTCACGCGCACGGGTCACACACGCGCCCGTTCAGTCAGAATCGCGTACTGATACGTGAGTCGTGTCCACTCTGGACACGACGTGGTCGTGTCGTGTTGGGTTGTCACTCTCCGATCCCGATATACGTATTCTTTCATGAATTCTGTACATGGTATCCCATATTTAGCATGTGCATAATTCTATTTATTATTATTTAATGGTTGCGTGTAATTTTTAAGCATGTCATTAGTGGAATGGTTAGAGCATGTTTAGAGATTAGGGTTTTCTTAAGCCAACCCAACCCCTATTTATATTCTCTTCCTCACTCTCTCTCCTCATTCACTCCTCCATTTATTTCCCTCAACCACCATCCTTAGGCAAGTACAACTTGCTCAAAAGTGGAGATTTATGCATTTTTCATTCTAGATTTTTTTCTTTGATATTATTTGTCTATATTGTTCTTCTCTTCATTCTCTACAAGTTTAGTTCTTGGAGTTTTTGATTTTAATGGCTAGTTTTATGTAGATCTAAGTTTCTAAAACTAAGGTTTTATGTATTTACATGGTTTTGATCTATCAAACTTGGTTATTTTCGAAAACTAATGGTCCTAGGTTGTAGAAAATTTGATTCTACACAATTTTGACCTTTGAAAAGTTAGATTTCGACTTGTTTTGAGGAAGTTATGGCCAAAACAATATTTGGATATTTTCTATGTCATCTGCCCTGATTTTGGCAGGGACGATGAATAGTGCTGCATGAATAGTGCCGCAGCCGCAGGAATGAATAGTGCTGCAGCCGCATGGATGAATAGTACCGCAGCCGCAGGAATGAATAGTACCGCAGCCGCATGGATGAATAGTGCCGCAGCCGCAGGAATGAATAGTGCCGCAGCCGCATGGAATGAATAGTACCACAGCCGCATGGATGAATAGTGCCATATGAATAGTACCACAGCCGTAGGAATGAATAGTGCCGCAGCCGCATAGAATAAATAGTGCCGCAGTCGCATGGATGAATAGTGCCGCATGAATAGTGCCGCAGTAACATGGAATAAATAGTTGTAACGCTCCAGTCCCAAAATATGTAGGACTAGGAACGTAGACATGCCAGCCGTATAATAAATATACGTAAGCTGTAAAATGCAGTAGAACCATAACTAATCTCATCCACGCAAAATAAATGAATATATACCTCATATAAAGATAATGAATTGTCTTGATACAATATGTTGGGCGGAGACAAATCCACTACCAACAAGTAAAGAAAAAAATACATAAAAAATATATGAATTTGGCGAGCGAAGCGAAGACGATCCAAGTGCAATCATCCTCGAGAAATAGCAATGAACACGGCTAGAGCTAAAGCACCTGCGAAAGACAATAGCACACACCTGGGGAGATAACCAGGTCCTCAGAGGGACGTAACAAGACACATAATATCATGCCATATAAACTGAATAAATATTGCTCAAATAAATAAGTAAATCGAATTATAACATGGTCCAATACGCACCTACTGAACGAGCGTACCATCCCCCAACCAAACAAGGACATGAGATGGTAAACTAATTCACGGTGACGTATCTTTCCATGCTATGAATCCAATATGGTATCCGGACCCCAACAAGGTTCAATACCTTCTCATCGAAGTAGTAAGTCACACCTACAACCAAACAAGGACAAGATGTGACGAACTAATCCGCGATAAGTTATTGTTCCAAGCCACGGTCAGATACAAGTACCCAAACCAAAAGTACTCTGTACCTAACGGATAAAGGTAGCCTACCGTTCTAAGTGATTATGTAGTTAAGAACAACCCTTCCTACGCATGGGCCCTGGCTGAATAGGATCGGCGTAGTCCCCCTTTGGGCACCAGAGGCCCCATCAGTAAGAGCATGACGTTCCGCAGAATCGTCAGTGGCCGTCAGTAATCATGGGTCATCAATCCCATATCTCCAACGGAGAGTCCGGGTCACAAGGGAAGTGCATCGAAGCCCATACGCTAAGGAATTATCCTCCCCGCCTAATGCCTACTATGTTGTATCCACAACATAAAACCACTATAACCGCTAAGTCAAACTAAGCATGCAACCTCTATTAGCGGTTATTCCTATCGTACGGCTTGTACGTACTGGTGGCCAGCCAATCATGTACTTCCGTGTTCTACATGCGACACACAACTTCGTGGTACAACGTGTCAAGGCCATGAATGCAACACACAAAGGTGGTCCCTTAAATCTAGGTTTAATGTGTAAGAAAAATAATACATAGCTGGAAAAATGAACAGTAAGTTCTAACAGGTTAAGCCATGTATCACAGTTTATTTTGCATAATGAAAATAATGAACAATGCATGAAATATGAGCTAAAATAAATAAACAGCAAATGGCAAGGTGTCTTGCCTGGTAGGACGCCTGGTGTGCTGCGGTGATCAAGGTGGCACGAACTGCGCCTTCGGTGCAATAACTATGCAAGGTGACCGCTGATGGTGACACGGACAGTTCCATTGGGTCCAGAAGGGTCAAATTGGTTAGGATGGACATAAGGTAGTACGGATTTGGTGACAGGACATGAATAAGAGGATTTAGTCATGGACAGGAGGGAATCGAAGTAAATAATTATATACAATTTTAGAAAACTATTTATAATAATCGAAAACTAGTTTGAGTCTAAATAATTATTGAAAAATACTTAAAGTCAAGAAAAATCATTTGTGGCTAAAAACTGTAAGTTTTGACAAAATAATTATTTCTAAGTATAAAAACTATATTTTATATGAAAATATTTAGGTACTTTTTCGAAAATAATAAGGTGTAATTTAGGCCAAAACTATAACTCATCAAATATATTTATTTACCTCTAATTCGAAAAATATTTTAGAGATAACTTGTCAAATATATTTACGTACATATAACTCGAGAAAATATTTTAGAGTTAAAGCTTACTTTGAAATTCGCTAGAAAATATTTGTAAAATGTTTCTAAAATGATAATAATAATGCAATTAGTAAATCTATCAGGACAACAAAAATAATAATAACAGTAGTAGTAATAATAATAATAATAATAATAATATAATAATAATAATAATAATAATAATGTAACAATACTAATACCATACTGTTAAGTAAAATTCGAAAGTAAAGTAAAATAAATAACAATACTAATACTTTTACTAGTAAGATGTCCCTTATTAATGACTTAGCATTTTTAATGTTACAGAGGAAAGAGAGAAGAGTTAACTTCTCAACCATTTGCAGCATCCCACAAGCTGCTTCCTCTTTTCGAAGAAAAAAAGAATAGAAAAGGGAGAGAGAACGAGAGGGAGGAGTGGCGAACGCAGGCGGCGGATGTGCGCGGAGGTGGCGCACGCGGCGGAGTCTCGAAAGGGAGGAGGCCAGAGAGTGGGGGTTCCCGCAGAGGGCTCGGCGACGTGGCGGCGGTCGCGTCAGCGGGGGGAGGTACGTGGTGCGACGCGCTGGAGGAGAGCTCGAGAGCGGATGGGGTTCGGTGGAGAGGGAGCGCGGCGGAGGGATGGCTAAGGCGTCAAGGGCGGTGGAACGCGGTGGATCAATGGGTTTCCGGCGAGAGGAGGGTTTCCTGGCGAGAGGAGGGTTTGGGGAGTCGTCGGTCGGGCGGAGCTCCGGTCGAGGAAAAGTGCGAGCTGGGGAAAAGGACGGGGTTCGAGCGGAGGGGATCGGACTCGTGGGTGAGGACGCGGGGTCGGTGGTCGGATGGCTCGGCGCCCTCGAGTCGGAGTGCGGCCAGGCGGCAGAAACTCGGAGCGGCGGAGATGAGCACGGGGAGAGGCTGCGAGGGTTTGCGGCGATCGCGGTGGCGGAGGAGGGCTGTGCCTTGCCGGAGGGGGCGCGCAACCTGCGGAGGCAGGCGGAGGAAGCCGGAGATGAGCCCCGGTGTGCGGGTTCGGCGTCGCCGGCGGCCAGGTGAGCTGGTTTTACGGTTTTGTCTTAATTTTCCCCTTTTTCTCTATTGTGTGGTGTTTGGGCGGCGATGGCCGGAGTGGAGAAGGATTTGGGTAGTGTCGAACTGGTGGTGGTGGTCTGGTTGGTATCAGTGTAGGTGGTGGTGGTAGAGGGAGTCGGGGTCAGGGTTCCGGGGTGTTCGGTTTGTGGGTGCTGGCCATAGAGATGGCAGCAAAGGGAGATTTTGTCTCGGCCAGGGTGTCGGCCGGGACCTGCTGTAGGTGATGGCTGGGTGTGGGGTTGCTCGAGTGGCCACGCTACTGTGGTGGCGTTGGCGGTGGTGTTGTTTGTGGCGGACAGGGTGGTTGTGGCGGTGTTGGTGACCATGCGGCCGGAGTTGGCCTAGCAAAGGGCGATGTGGTGGTCTGGTTGATGGGGGCCGGTAGGGCAAGACGGCGGTGGCTGGTGTTGGATATGGCGAGGGGGATGGCAGCGGACAAGGCGGGATTAGGGTTAGGATTGGAATTGTGTCGGGGGTGTCCGATACGGAAGAAAATATATGTGTAAATTATGGAGTAAGAATTTGGATGGACACAGACACGATGCACGGCACTTTGTGGTAGAAATATTTGTAGAAAAATTTTGGCTTGGGAAGAAATAATGGAGGAGTACCTGCCTATTTATAGGATGTGGGAATTCCCATTTGGATAGGATTGGGATTTATTTAAAACCCAAAGTAGATAATTCATGTATTAATTTAAAATCAATCAAATCCAATCCAAATCCAAATCCAATTAAATCTAATTAAATTCTCTTAGTTTAAAATCAAATCAATAAATCAAATTTCAATTATTTAACTATTTAAATAAATACATAAATTCAAATCAAGATTTAAATGGTCACAATAACTTCCAAATATATTTTTCAAAATACCAATAATAATAATTTCAAAAATAATAAATATTTTTAAATATCTTTTTGAACAATAAAATATTAATATTAATAAATCTCGAAAATTATACTTTTATTTAAAATAGACCAATAAATAATTACGAAATATATGTATGCAAAAATATTCTTTACATAATTAGGCTTTTCTAGTATACAAAAATATTATTTTATTATAACTTTTAGAAACAAAAGGCTTTTTATAGCAAGAATATTTATATAATATTTTGAAAGTATATAATAAAATAGAGAAAAATATTTTTCTAAAATATGTACGCTCGCACATATTTGCACTCGACGAGCAACTACGAAAAATAAAATTTCGTGCGCGACGTACAATACGACTATGCGACGTACAATTCAAAATTTTAAATCGGTACTAAATTTAATAAAAAAAAATAGTAGAAATTTAGGGGGTTTTACAATAGTAGCGTAGCCGCAGGAATGAATAGTGCCGCATGAATAGTACCGCAGAAGGCCGCATAGTGCCGCAGAAGGCTGCATAGTACCGCAGAAGGCCGCATAGTGTCGTAGAAGGATGAATAGTGCTGCAGAATGTCGCATAGAGCCTATTTTGGCTGTTTTATGCCCTATTTGGCTGAATCGTGGCCAGAATTTCCCCCAACTCCCAACATAAAAGTTGTAGATCTTTGTCTTGGCTCCAAGAATCTTCATAACTTGTGAGCACTTCATACCCTAAGTGTATAGTACCTTCTTGTTCTATTTCCTCTTGTGTCTTGGTCCTCATTCCTGATCTGACTCCTATGCGTATGCTTGATAACCCTATGTGTGTACTAAGGTACAATCTATGTGAGCATCGATGTACTATCCTATGTGCTAAGTGTTCCTAAGTGATACCTATCAGTACCTCCAAGAGTCCAGCATTTACATAGCGATTGGTCAGTAGCAATGACGTGGTATGTGTTGTGTGTCGCATTACACCAAGAAGGGGGTACATACGTATGACTCTATGAGCCAGTACGGATCACTTCTTGGGGTACTCGTACAATGTACGACATCTAGGGAAGTGAGCATGTGACCACGACATGTGAACTCCGAGGATAAGAATCCCGAGATCGTGCCATACTAGCCACCCCAGGCCCAGTTCTGACGTGTCGGGTTGGCCGCCACGGATATGGTTTCACTCGCCTATAGCGGATGGCTATATCCGACTCCTACGAGCTATGTGTTATATTTTTTAGCGCGGTAGTCCTCCGGGGGACCGGTGCATAATCAATGTGCTATATGTCTTATAGTTTGGCTAGCCCTGCTGGGTTGACACGATCTGAGGATTCCTTTTAATCAGTATCGCGGGATAACTCTGCCAAATATAGAAAGCCGCATGAATGAATGGCCGCTTGAAAAATGACTTGACTGTGCCTTGTAACTTTCGTTAGTAGCCGAGGGACATGGACTGTCATGGTGCGTGGTCCAACCCATGTCCTTGTTTGGTTGTTGGGTTGGGCTATCGTGCTAGGACAGGCTGTGGACCGAGGTTATGACCGAAAGCTTTTATTATTACTAGTATTATTATTTTGTGCTTGGGTTTTATCTCTCTTTTGTGCTTTCTTGTGGTACTTGCTATTCGGGACTGACCCCGCTGGTTTTGTTTGGCCAGATCTCGTAGCAGCGCCTGAGGATCCAAACTTCCTTTCCGGCGTCAATGGTGCATACTAGGAGCATGGCTGACGGGGGACTCGAGTGGATTTCTTCTCCACCACTCTAGTATCTTTACTTATGTTCTGGCGTTTAGCCACCGGCACCTGTTAGCCGGCTAATCTGGATATTTTGTCTTGTATAATTTGTAATTAAATCAGAATGCAGCTGAATACAATTATGTACCTATGACTCTCTGGGTTAGCTAACTTATAAAGCTAGATCCCCATGATTATTTTGATGATGCGTCGGGGACGCCTTACTGTTTTATCTTATATGATCATTATTTACTGCTTCTTGTTTGATTGATTGAGACCTAGATGCTCTGTGAGACCATAGGAGACTTGATTGTAGCATGCACTCCCTTGTCTCTTGACAGCCACGATCGCCGTATGACGTTTATATACCTCATATGGAGTAGCTGGCCTAGTCCGTCTCCGTATTTCGATACTGGGGTGTGATAAGGTTTTATTGGTGGCCCATGCAGGTCTGATTTTCAGACTTGTGGGGTATTACTATTATAGGAGTCTCAATCAAAACTTGTTCCCTTTGAATCTTTTGCCTCAATTTTTCTTTTCTCGCCTTGATTGATACCTTGAATTGCATCCTCGAATCTTCTTCGTCCTGTCATTTGATATCATGTATATTTCTCTATAGGGGTGCTTCGTTCTCAGTAGCTGGTGAGGCCAACATGGAGAAACGTTCAGTAGAGCATGGCTCGACGGGGTAGCAGCCGGAAAGAATGCCTTCTCCTGACCAAATTCGAGTGGAAGTTATATCAGAGCCGGTAGAACCGCAGGTTCTAGACACTCCCGCACCCCCAGCGGTACCGGCAGCGACGACAGTACCTGATGCTGCAGCACTTCTGAAGGTCATTCGAGGATTCCTGGCCACTCAGCAGCGTCAGGTGGCAGCCCATCAGCAACAGCAGACCCAGCAGCAGGAACAGAATATGCTACTGAATCAGGGGTTACAATTAGCCCTTGAAAGAAGTGTCAGAAATGATTCGGTAGTGTCGGGAAGGTTTTGTCGACTTAATCCGAGATATTTTGACGGCACGGAGGACGCCATCACGGCGGATGCATGGCTTCAGGATACTGAGGCCATATTGACTGCAGCTAAGGTTCCCGCAGAAGAGAAGGTTGACCAGGTCAGACTGTTACTTCAGGATCTCGCCCGCGACTGGTGGGCATCGGAAGAGATTAGAATGAGGCATCCTGTTCCTTGGGATAGCTTCAGTACCAGATTCAAGGCCAAGTACTTTGGCGTGGTAGCGCGGTATGAGCTACAATAGAGGTTTATCAGTCTCAAGCAGGCTGGTAAGACGGTGGATGGATATGCAGCGGAGTTCTGCAGACTGAGTCGGTTTGCACCAACGATGGTGGCTACAGAGCCAGAGAAGGCTATGAGATTCCAGCAGGGACTTCATTTGGAGATTCTACAGCTAGTAGAAGGGCACGACTCAGACTTTTGACGCCGTTTTAACGGCTGCTCGGAGGCATGAACTCACCCAACAAAGGTTGGTGACAAGACATGGGGGCCAAAAGAGGTCCCATCCCCAGAGTAGGGGTGGAGGAGCAGTACAGCGAACATCGGCGCCAGCACCCGGCATCCTTATTCATGAGTCAGGAGCGCTGCGGAGGACGACGGTATCAGAAATAACAACACCAGCTCGGCATCAGCAGCAAAGGAACCAGCAGCAGCGCCAGGGGGCGCCCATTGCATGTACTTACTACGATAAGGGAGGGTACACTAGGGATATGTCGTTCAGCTAACGGATTGTGCATGAGGTATGGCAGTCCAGACCACAGGATTGCCAATTATCCTATGATCCAGAGGCCAGGAGGACCAGTTCAGCAGTTTCCAGTATTGCCAGCTCCGGGGGCAGCACCGAACCGAGGACCAGCATTGGCCGTAAGGTCGCTAGCCCAGCGTTTACCGACACAGGCTCAGATGTTTTGCCAGGCGCAGAACCAGGAAGGCCCGCAGAGGCCGCAGCAACAGCATGGTCGAGGATAGCAGCACCAGGGAGCTCAGCAAGGCCAGGCCCAGGCCTTCACCTTATCACTGGAGGATGCACTAGCTTCAGGCGACGTGGTTGCAGGTAATATTTCTGTTACCTCTTTTCTTACAGTAGCATTGTTTGATTCGGGGGCTACCCACTCTTTTATATCTGCACGATTTGCGACACGTATTGGATTAGAGTTCGAGGCATTACCAGCGAGGATGAATATACTCACTGGTAATGGGCTCGTAGGAGTTAGCAGAGTGTGCCTAGCGTGTCCGGTCGTAGTGAGTGGGCGATTATTGCCCGCATCTTTGAGTTCCCTATGGACAACTTTGACGTTATCTTAGGTATAGACTGGTTGAGAGACAGTCATGCGACGATAGATTGTCAGGGAGGTAGGATAGTATTTAAAGTACCTGGCGTTGAGGAGTTCGTCTTGTTCGATCATTGGAGGATCGACCCAAGGGAATCGTTGCAGAAGCATTGGCAGAGTAGGAGCAGATTCCAAGAGTGGTCAAAGAATTTCTTGATGTATTTCCAGATGAGCTTCCAGGTTTACCACTGGTGAGGGATGTAGAGTTTTGCATTGAGTTGAATCCTGGGACGGAGCCTAAAGTCGGCAGAGTTTACAGGATGTCGCAGTCAGAGTTGGACAAGTTGTACCAGCATGAAGAAGAACTGAAGGCGAAGCAGTTTATCCGAGACAGTGAATCACCCTGGGCAGCACCGGTGATTTTAGTACCCAAGAAGGATGGATCAACGCGAATGTGCATTGATTACCGGCAGTTGAATGCAGTAACAGTGAAGAACAAGTATCCATTATCAAGGATTGATGACTTATTTGATCAATTGAGTAAGGCCTGCATCTTCTCTAAGATTGATCTTCGATCTGGATATTATCAAGTGAGGGTCCGGGAGCAGGACATACCTAAGACATCATTTAGATCGCGGTATGGGCATTATGAGTTTCTGGTGATGCCATTTGGACTGACTAATGCCCCAGCCGTGTTCATGGACTTGATGAACCGCATCTTTCTATCCTATTTGGATAAGTTTGTAGTAGTATTTATAGATGACATCCTCGTTTATTCCAGTAGTGAAGAAGAACATGAGAAACATCTTCGGACAGTTTTACAGACCTTGAGGGAGCATCAACTTTATACGAAGCTTAGTAAATGTGAGTTTTGATTGGATCGTATTTCGTTCCTGGGACATATTATTTCTGGAGCAGGAGTGTCAGTAGATCCGAAGAAGGTTGAGGCAGTAAAGAATTGGCCAGTTCCGAAGACGGTAGCAGAAGTGCGTAGTTTCTTGGGATTGACAGGTTATTACCGGAAGTTCGTGGCAGATTTTGCCAGGATTTTGGCACCCTTGACGCGTTTGACGCATAAGGATGTAGAGTTTGTTTGGTCAGCAGAATGTCAGACATCATTTGAAGAGTTGAAGAAAAGATTAATCTCAGCCCCGATCTTGACACTTCCAGTAGGATCGGGAGGGTTTACAGTGTATTGTGACGCATCCGGGAAGGGACTTGGGTGTGTATTGATGCAGCATGGTAAGGTGATAGCATATGCATCTCGACAGCTTCGGGACTATGAAAAGAACTATCCGACCCACGACCTGGAATTAGCAGCAGTAGTGTTCTTGCTTAAGTTATGGAGGCACTATTTATATAGGGATCGAGTGGAGATTTACACTGATCATAAGAGCTTAAAGTATGTATTTACCCAGAGGGACCTGAACATGAGACAGAGAAGATGGTTGGAGTTACTGAAGGACTTTGATGTAAATCTTCAGTATCATCCAGGCAAGGCGAATGTGGTAGTAGATGCCTTGAGTAGGAGAGGTGGTGCATTCGTTTTAACCTCGCAGAGGCATATTTTGGAAGACCTTCAGGAAATAGAAATTGAAATAATCTTACCACAAGATACATGAGTTATGGCCAGTTTGCAGATTCAGTCTACTTTAGTAGAAAGGATCAGAGCAGCCCAGGCAGAGGATCCGCAGATCCAGAAGCTTCGATCAGAGTGTGAGTCAGGTCTCAGGAAGGAGTTAGTAATCCATGAGGATGGTACACTTAGGTTCAGAACCCGTCTTTGTGTACCAGGTAGAGACCTTCGACAAGAAGTTATGTCAGAGGCTCATAGTTCTCCTTATTCCATTCATCCCGAAGGCACAAAGATGTACCAAGATATAAGCAACACTTTTGGTG